>CM029458.1:6747014-7000152 GCA_017140185.1 Eucalyptus polyanthemos subsp. polyanthemos | reverse complement strand
GATCTATTCCTTTTTATTTATCACCCGAGTATGTGTAATGTATGCATGAACAAATGGTATTTAAACAAATTAATTTAAATCATTTTGTTGCAAAATATTTGAATTATTAATTACGCAAATAAATTATTGATAAAAATAAACAATAAGAACTCTATCTATAAATATTTATGAAAAGAGAAAGCAAAACAAAGCTGAATTTATGTTTATAGTTAACCAGATAGATTTAATCCCATTATTCCACTTGGAACAAAAGCACAACACACTCAATCTAGATAGAGGAAATTAATAAAGGGAAATTATTTTATACCATCGGAAAAAAAGAAAAAGAAAGGATCTGTTATCTAAGTAGGAGAACAAGCCTTGAAATGGAATTTCAAGCAAACCTCACACATTAAAAGTAGATTTAGAGTTGCATCAAAAGTATACGTTAATTGTTACTCACGAAGAGGCATTCACCTTTTAGTCAATTACAATTTCTGCCCTCGAGATGATACTAATTATATCGACATTTTGTGTGGCGAATAACATGGAAATGTCAAATCCGGTTCACTTATTAAAGTCGATCGGAGTCCCTTGCATCATTTAATATATCAATACCCATGCAATAACCTCGCACACATGAAGGACTCCGACCTAATCAAACAAATAAGGGAAGGGAAATTATATAAATATAAGTCCCGTTGAAATATTGTAAAATGAACAGCATGGGATTTTATTTTATTTTATTCCTTTTGTTTGAACGATGAGATATTTTCTAGAGGATTCATCAATTGTTTGCATTTCATAGACACAAGATGCAAAATTACTTTAGGCAAAGAGAGAACGATCGAGGGAAAGACTATCCCTCCTACCCTGATGAGCATAATTGCAACAATCAACGTCGATTCTTCTGTTAGAAGTCACAACTCTTGGATCATCATCATTTACATTCGTAGACCACGCTTATTTTTCTTGATTCATAGGAAGTTGGTGATATGGACCTGAGCAGGTCCTTAAGAGGCTCAAAGAGGAAACAGGAGGGAGATTCGTCTAGGGGTGGGAGATGCCACGTTGTCTTCCTTATTCCTTATCTATCGGAAAGACAAATAGACAAGGAATTAGGGGGCTTCACAGTGGGGAAGGTAGACTCCACGTCAAAGCAAGTTTGTTTGCACTAGCTACCGCCGGGTAAGCTAGTGTAGTAGCCACCCACGCCTAGGATAAGTGAAAGACCCACTGCAGAACTAGCGTGCCTTATGGCACTGTTCTCAACCATAGGCTAGGCCTATACTCCAGGCTAAGAACGGTGCCATTATTTTTCTTGATTCACAGGAAGTTGGTGATAGTGATGAGGCCTAATCCCGGAGCAACGGCATGTTAGATAGGTATCCTTGCATGCTTTTACTCTTTTTTTTTAGTTATTTATATTTTTTTCGTTTTCATTCCACACTATAGCCTATTACTAGAATGGATAAAATGATTTTTTTTTCTCTCTTTAATGATTTAATTGCTTTTACTCCACCCTCGCATGACTTTGACTTTTCTATCTATTTTTCCTCCCTAGATACTACGAAATAATATATTTTCGATATATTACGTAAGATAGCCAGCAAAGACTAGACGCCTCGCAAGCAATGTTTATGGCAATTGAACGGAATGGTTACTTTGAAATTTTGTGTGAAGATTTAGCATTATATTGGCCAAATTGAAAATGTTGTGATTTGATTATCATATGTACAATTGGTTTAAAAATGATTTGATAATTATCCGACTGAGTTAATTCTTCATCAAGCAGTCAGCGCAGAAGTGGAGCTCAAGCCTCAAACGGCAGAACAGTGGTCCTGTGATCCATGCCTTTATTGTTAAATTGTAGCAATTCCCATCATCCAATGCTTTATGTTATTGGGATTTTTGAGACTCCATAACCCGATTGGTTTGATGTTGCTAGTCGCAACCATCAAATAATTCACTGTCTTGTGTAACATTTACAAAATGTTGTAAATGTTGGATTCCTTTTTGGTCGTGAATAAACTATTTTCTCTCAATTCTCAACCAAATCAAATCTCCTTATATTCAAATTAGCAAAACAATGTATACAATACGAACACTCTACGAATCGAGCGTTCAAAATGCATAATCGAGATTCAAATGCTTACAATCCTATTAAACCAAGGTTCTCCACTATTTCATCGTGTATTTGCATCACAAAATGCTCAAAAGGACAATCTCTACTGGGGAAATGATGGGATGAACTTACGAACAAGGTTGAACAACATGTACCGATAGTACAAGTTTAGGTAGAGAAACAGAATCACTCCAAGAAATGCCACCACGTATGATTCCGTAAAACTCCACCAAAAGGCTTCACTTCAGGAGTCATCCTCCCCAGTATGATTAAAAGATGGTGGCGTTGCCGATCCCCGATTTGAGCCATCACAGCTTGTTAAGGGTGGTCCACAAAGAAGAGGGTTGCCTCTATTACTTGCTTCATCAAAAGTTCCAAATTGATTTTTAAAATCCGGTGTCTTGCTTGACAAGTTGTTGTGAGCCACAATAAAAATCGACAAGCCACAGAGATTTGTTAGTTGTGGAGGGATGGGACTAGTTAAGTTTATAAGATAGATCCAAACTCTTTACATTTTGTAAATTGGAAAACGTTCCCGGGATCGATCCTATCAAATGGTTGTGTGACAGGTTCAATGGTTTTAGCTCCCTCAAGTAGCCAAACTCTGAAGGAATAAAGCCTGTCAAATTATTCTGCGAGAGATCCATTCCTTACATGAGGTTTAGGATGTTGCCCTTATAAGATTCCAACCTACTCTTTGTGGTCTCCTTTAAGCGTTTGGGGCAAAGACAAAAAAAAAAAAAAAAAAGCAAGAAAAGAAGAGAGAGTTGCGTGACGGAAAAGGGGAGGACCACGGGACAAAAGAGAAAAGACACACTATTGTGAGGATGCGGTTGAAAAATGAAGAGAAAAAAGCACCAATCAGTTGTCTCCTTTCAGGGTTTGGGGCAAAGACAAAAAAAAAAGCAAGAAAAGAAGAGAGAGTTGTGTGAAAGAAAATAGGACGGCTAGGGGACAAAAGAGAAAAGATGCATTATGGTGAGGATGCGGTTGAAAAATGAAGAGAAAAAAACACCAATTAGTGGTCTCCTTTAAGGGTTGGGGCAGAGACCAAAAGAAAGCAAGAAAAGAAGAGAGAGTTGTGCGAAAGAAAAGGGAGGGCTAGGGGACAAAAGAGAAAAGCCGCATTATGGTGAGGATGCGGTTGAAAAATGAAGAGAAAAAAGCACCAATCAGTGGTCTCCTTTAATGGTTTGGGGCAGAGACCAAAAAAAAAAAAGCAAGAAAAGAAGAGAAAGTTGTGTGAAAGAAAAGGGGAGGGCCAGGGGACAAAAGAGAAAAGACGCATTATGGTGAGGATGCAATTGAAAAACGAAGAGAAAAAAACACCAATCAGTGGTCTCCTTTAAGGGTTTGGGACAGAGACCAAAAAAAATCAGGAAAAGAAGAGAGAGTTGTGCAAAGGAAAAGGGGAGGGCCGGGGGACAAAAGAGAAAAGACACATTATGGTGAGGATGCGGTTGAAAAATGAAGAAAAAAAAAACACCAATTAGTGGTCTCCTTTAAGGGTTTGGGGCAGAGACCCAAAAAAAGCAAGAAAAGAAGAGAGAGTTGTGCGAAAGAAAAGGGGAGGGCCAGGGGACAAAAGAGAAAAGACGCATTATGGTGAGGATGTGGTTGAAAAATGAAGAGAAAAAAACTAAAGTAAACAAAAACGAAAAGAGAATCCAAAGTAGCTGAGAGTAAAAGAAAGAATTAAGAAAAATTACTGTGGACACCTAAATTACTCCATCATCTTCATATATATATATATATATATATATATATATATATATATATATATATATATATATATATCTATCTATCTATCTATCTATCTATCTATCTATTCAGTTTTCTTATGTATAGTAATTCTCTTTTTCGATCTCTATGGCACTCTTCCGAATTTAAAATTGCAAACCCTGCGAATTCTTGTGAACCGCCTAGTTACACGACCCAACCCAACTCTGAATTTTTGGCGGTGAATTTAGACGAGAATTCTAAGTCCATACGTGTTACTGCTCCCTCTCGGAGATTGCAATGGCCGACTTGAGGCCACTTTCCACATGGCAT
Source organism: Eucalyptus polyanthemos subsp. polyanthemos (assembly GCA_017140185.1). Lineage (NCBI taxonomy): Eukaryota > Viridiplantae > Streptophyta > Magnoliopsida > Myrtales > Myrtaceae > Eucalyptus > Eucalyptus polyanthemos. Next base: position 6,995,996 of record CM029458.1, on the reverse strand, counting down.
TCCTATGTGTGAATGAAGGAAATTAGCAGTGTGAAAACGCACGGAGGAACCGAAGGGAAAAGCCAGAAATTAGGGAATTTTGGCTCCAAAAAGGAGGTCACAAGTGGACACGACGGCGAAAATCCAGCACCTGCTATCACGCTTCAGAGCTCCGAGCATGTGCACATCCGTCGGTGGGCGATGAAAATTGCGATGTCCTAGGACGCATCATCGACCCATTCATTTTATTGCACATGCGGAAGCGAATAAACAAATCCCCTGATAGCAAACAGCATGGGATAGAAAAACATGATAACAAATTCACAACCGAAACACGCTTTTATAAACAAATTAGGTTTACATACAATATTAGTCTATCCATCAAAAGATCGGCCCTAAAAAAGGAACTTGTCATATGACCCACTAGTCGGACACGTTCACCGATCCTTCCGACTCCACAGGCTCCGGGGGCACTAGGTCCACCACTGCACCATCAGGAGAGTCAGCTACACCCTTGCCAAAAGAGGCGTCAACTACCACAGAGGGGATCTCAAAACCCTACAGGGGCCGAACTCTGTATCCATTGAATCCATGGCGGAACCACGCCCTAAATCGATGAAGTACCCTTTTAGGTAGACCCTCATCTACTCAAATGGTAGTTATGACCAACTTGTAGACCCAATGACTACCAGGGACAGGGACGTCTATATCCTGCTCAATAATAGCCTGTGGCTGACCAAAACATTCCGGAGGAGCCGCCATCCAAGCACTTGAAAAAGATTGAGCCCATGACGGGGTGAGACAATGTCTCAGCAAGTTCACCCCCTAAACTTCAACTAAGAAGGAAATATGTCTAACGGAAGTCTATACACACAAAATAGATGACTTATCTCACCTTAGTTTTCTCCTGCATATCAGTACAATTTACTTAATCAATCAATCAATCCATCAATTCAATCAATCAATCAATCAATCGTCAATCCATCAATGCAATCGATCAATCAATCCTTCAATCCATTAATGCAATTGATCAATCAATCTGGGGTTCCTGATTATAAGGCCAAATGATTACGACACGTCACATACCCTGCCACACAATTTTGTCCCATAATCCAGCGCTTCAATTTCAATCAAACACATGTTCCAACTTGATTACTGCCCGCATAACCACAATACACCGACGCACATCAATCTTCTGGCGTAGCCAGGCTTCGTCTCACTCTTTTGAGCACGAGAACATCCACCAACGCACATCGAGGATAGAAAAGAAAAATAATTAGGTAAATTTTAAGCAGAGATTTAGCGTTATGTCAATATAGAGCTAGTGCTCGGTCTAAGTGGTTTCTGCGACTTTGCAAAATTTCATGGAGTTTCTTTTTGAGTTGCACTTTATATTATTCATATCTTAATTTTTCAGTATGCATAAGACAAAAGAAATGACTTTATTCATCAAAGAATAATAAATAAATAAAAAAGAGAGCAAGCATGTTTATTCTACATTTCGTGTAGAAATTGCTAATGACCATACTACATATGGCTACACTGTGACTTTTGCATTCTAGACTATTAGATAGCATGATAGTCCAACACGTGTTCTTAAGGCAATGAGAGCGCACGCCATCATATAGTATATGTGTTCTTAGGGCAGCAGAGCCTTACTTCCAAGCAAATAATAACATCCGCACCTATTAAACTAGTTCAGCGATGAGAAAGTCAACGTAAAGATTGATATTCAAGAACCCACGAAGTTAGCGAAATGAGATGGAGAGTTTGATGTTTTTGGAGACGAGAAATCCAATCTAGCTCAAAGATGGCTTGGAAATTGCGAAGTACTTTCTCAAGAAAATGATTAATTCTAGAGAATGATACCACGCTATTCCTTTTTATTTATCACCCGAGTATGCGTAATGTATGCATGAACAAATGGTATTTAAAAAAAATTTAAATCATTTTGTTGCAAAATATTTGAATTATTAATTACGCAAATAAATTATTGATAAAAATAAACAATAAGAACACTATCTATAAATATTTATGAAAAGAGAAAGCAAAACAAAGCTAATTTATGTTAATAGTTAACCAGATAGACACACTAGATCTAGATAGAGGAAATTAATAAAGTGAAATTATATTATACCATCGAAAAAAATAAAAGAAAAATAAATGATATGTTATCTAAGTAGGAGAACAAGCCTCATAATGGAATTTCAAGCTGCCCTAACACGTTAAGCGTAGATTTAGAGTTGCATCAAGAGTATACGTTAATTGTTGCTCACAAAGAGGCATTCACCTTTGAGCTAATTACAATTTCGGCCCTTGAGATGATACCAATTATATCGACATTTTGTGACCCAGATAACGTGGAAATGTCAAATCCGGTTCACTTATTAAAGTTGATCGGAGTCCCTTGCATCATTTAATATATCAATATACCCATGCAATAACCTTGCACACATGAAGGACTCCGACCTAATCAAACAAATAAGGGAAGGGAAATTATATAAATATAAGTCCCATATTTTTATTGTAAAATGAACAAGATGAGATTTTATTTTATTTTATTCATTTTTTTTAATGATGAGATATTTTCAAGAGGATTCATCAACTATTTCAATTTCATAGACACAAGATGCAAAATTTTTTCAGACAAAGACATAACCATCAAGGGAAAGACTGTTCCTCCTACCGTCATGAGCATAATCGCAACAATCAACATCGATTCTTCTGGCGAGGCCTATCCTCGCGTCGACTGGGGAGGCAGAGTCTCGCCGTGGTTACGCGAGGCTCGGCCTCGCTAGATTTGGGCGAGGTGGAGCTTTGTCTTGGCTCAGCGTCTCCGGGGGTTGGCAACACTTCGGCGAGGTCGCCGGCACTAGCCATGGTCAAGGCCAGCAACCGGCCAAAAGGAAGAAGAAGAAGAAGAAGAAGAAGAAGAAGAAGAAGAAGAAGAAGAAGAAAGAGAAGAAGAGAGAAGAGAAAAAAAAATAGATTCTAGAAATTGTTATTGGGAACAAGAAGCTACATTTTTCTACATTTTGTTTATGTTCCAAATCTATTCATAGGAACAAGAAAAAAAAATTTACTAAATAGATTTCTATTCCTTTTTCGTTCATCGAAACAAAACAACCAAAATAATTGTTCCAGGGAACATAAACAAATTTAAACAAACGTGCTGTTGGTGTAAAAAGTAAGGACATAAAAAGCAGGAAAAAAAACCCGGCTAAAGGGAGGCTTTAGTCAAGCATTCATACGATCACAACTCAGTCATTACGTATAGAACCGGTGGGTGAGAAAAGAAAACAAATCCAGATACTAACTAGAAACACATTACATATTTTAGTTAATAGTTAAAAATGATTAAAATTTCTATTTTCTGCAATGCCGAGTGAGACTCTAATGTGATTATTCTATATTCTAATAAGAATTTTGATTTAGTTCAATTTTATTTATTCTATCTAGTTAGATTATATTTTGATTTTTATATGGATGATATAACAATAAAGTTAAATTATGTGATAAACTTTTAGTGATAATATAAAAAGTAATCTTATTGAATTAGTATAAAAAAATTAGGGAAAAAGTCTCATTTGATGAATTCAAAAATGATATGGAGACTTGTATCGTTGGATTAATATTAAGATTAAAAAATCGAATAAGGTATAGGCCTCATACATGCACCGTTACTATGAAAGTCACTGCCAGTATTGTGGCCGCGCGGCTGCCCATTTGTAATGAGCACATCAAAATCAAATTCCTATATTATATCAAGACATCTCATTATGGCGTCCAGAGTTATCGTATCGTTATCGTGATTGCCGTAGAGAGTAACTATTGAACTAACATCATTAAGATGATTCCATCATGTTACTGAATTTGATCGCTCAAGTTTCCTTGTTGAGAGTGCTTCCATTCTTAGAGCAGCGGTATTGAAGTTTCTTTTTTGTAATACTTACTTATGATCAAGTCTTAGAAAATCAATAAGTTTTTGCATGAGTTTTTCTTTTATATTTTCCTGCCACGTTGGTGCAGCCCCTGTTCGAACGAGAACGGTCAGTCCATTGATGACTGAGTTTAGCAAACTTGATAGGTCGATGATGGTGCTCAATAATGCTAGACTTTGGAAAAGTAAACACCAATTAATGGTCTCCTTTAAGGGTTTGGGGCAGAGACCAAAAAAAAAAAAAAAGCAAGAAAAGAAGAGAGAGTTGTGCGAAAGAAAAGGGGAGGACCAAGTGACAAAAGAGAAAAGACGCATTATGGTGAGGCTGCGGTTGAAAAATTAAGAGAAAAAAGCACCAATCAGTTGTCTCTTTTAAGGGTTTGGGGCAAAGACCAAAAAAAAAAAGCAAGAAAAGCAGAGAGAGTTGTGTGAAAGAAAATGGGAGGGCCAGGGGAAAAAAGAGAAAAGACGCATTATGGTGAGGATGTAGTTGAAAAATGAAGAGAAAAAAACACCAATTAGTGGTCTCCTTTAAGGGTTGGGGCAAAGACCAAAAGAAAGCAAGAAAAGAAGAGAGAGTCGTGCGAAAGAAAAGGGGAGGCTAGGGGACAAAAGAGAAAAGCCGCATTATGGTGAAGTGCCGTTGAAAAATGAAGAGAAAAAAGCATCTATCAGTGGTCTCCTTTAAGGGCTTGGGGCAGAGACAAAAAAAAGAAAAGAAAAGAAGAGAGAGTTGTGCAAAAGAAAAGGGGAGGACCAGGTGACAAAAGAGAAAAGACGCATTATGGTGAGGCTGCGGTTGAAAAATTAAGAGAAAAAAGCACCAATCAGTTGTCTCCTTTAAGGGTTTGGGGCAAAGACCAAAAAAAAAAAAGCAAGAAAAGCATAGAGAGTTGTGTGAAAGAAAATGGGAGGCCAAGGGGAAAAAAGAGAAAAGACACATTATGGTGAGGATGTGGTTGAAAAATGAAGAGAAAAAAACACCAATTAGTGGTCTCCTTTAAGGGTTGGGGCAGAGACCAAAAGAAAGCAAGAAAAGAAGAGAGGGTTGTGCGAAAGAAAAGGGGAGGGCTAGGGGACAAAAGAGAAAAGCCGCATTATGGTGAAGTGCGGTTGAAAAATGAAGAGAAAAAAGCACCTATCAGTGGTCTCCTTTAAGGGCTTGGGGCAGAGACAAAAAAAAAAAAAAAAAAGAAAGAAAAGAAGAGAGTGTTGTGCGAAAGAAAAGGGGAGGACTAGGTGACAAAAGAGAAAAGACGCATTATGGTGAGGCTACGATTGAAAAATTAAGAGAAAAAAGCACCAATCAGTGGTCTCCTTTAAGGGTTTGGGGCAGAGACCAAAAAAAAAGCAAGAAAAGAAGAGAAAGTTTTGTGAAAGAAAAGGGAGGGCCAGGGGAAAAAAGAGAAAAGACGCATTATGGTGTGGATGTGGTTGAAAAATGAAGAGAAAAAAACACCAATTAGTGGTCTCCTTTAAGGGTTGGGGCAGAGACCAAAAGAAAGCAAGAAAAGAAGAGAGAGTTGTGCGAAAGAAAAAGGGAGGGCTAGGGGACAAAAGAGAAAAGCCGCATTATGGTGAGGATGCAGTTGAAAAATGAAGAGAAAAAAACACCAATGAGTGGTCTCCTTTAAGGGTTTGGGGCAGAGACCCAAAAAAAGCAAGAAAAGAAGAGAGAGTTGTGCGAAAGAAAGGGGGAGGGCCAAGGGACAAAAGAGAAAAGACGCATTATGGTGAGGATGCGGTTGAAAAATGAAGAGAAAAAAACTAAAGGAAACAAAAATGAAAAGAGAATCCAAAGTAGCTGAGAGTAAAAGAAAGAATTAAGAAAAATTCTTGTGGACACCTAAATTACTCCATCATCTTTATATATAAATTCAGTTTTCTTATGTATAGTAATTCTCTTTTTTGGTTATAGAAATGAATTGCAAGGAAAACCTCTCGAAAGTAATTCTCCTTAGTTACTTTGTATAAGTCTTGACTCAATTTTAGAATTTCACCTACACTAATAAATTCATGAGACCAATTTCATATGCAATTTGCATCATTTAGACTGAAAAGAAAGAAATTCAACAATGTGACGATTTAAAGAGAAATAGTAACTTACCAACTTTTAAGGGAAATTACTGTTCACACCTAAATCTTTACCCAAAGGTCATATCTGCATTTTCATGAAATTCAACTATCATATTCGCAGATGATTTGACCCATAATAAAAGCACATTTGTAATCCTCCATTTTTGATCTCTATAGGACTCTTCCGCATTTAAAATTGCAGATCCTGCGAATTCTTGTGAACCGCCCAGTTACATGACCCAACTTGACTCTGAATTTTCTGCGGTGAATTTATACGGGAATTCTAAATCCTTACGTGTTAGTGCTCCCTCTTGGAGATTGCAATGGCTGTCTTGAGGCCACTTTCCACATGGCATTCCTACGCGTGAATGAAGGAAATTGGCAGTGTGAAAACGCACGGAGGAGCCGAAGGGAAAAGCCGGAAATTGGGGAATTATGGCTCCAAAAAGGAGGTCAAAAGTGGACACAACGGAGAAAATCCGGCACCTGCTATCACGCCTCGGAGCTCCGAGCATGTGCACATCCCTCGGTGGTCGATGAAAATTACGATGTCCTAAGATACATCGCCGACCCATTCATTTTATTGCACATGCGGAAGCGAATAAAAAAATCCCCGATAGCAAACAGCATGGGATAGAAAAGCAAGATAAAAAAATTCACAACCAAAACATGCTTTTATAAAATTATTAGGTTTATATACAATATTAATCTATCTATGAAAAGATCGGCCCTAAAAAAGGAACCTGTCATATGACCCACTAGTCAGGCACGTTCACCGATCCTTTCGACTCCACAAGCTCTGGGGGCGCCAAGTCCACCACTGCACCATCAGGAGAGTCCAGCTACACCCTAGCCAAAAGTGGTGTCAACTACCACAGAGGGGATCTCAAAACCCTAGAGGGGCCGAACTCTGTATCCATTGAATCCATGGTGGAACCACACCCTAAATCGATGAAGTACCCTCTTAGGTAGACCCTCATCAACCCAAACGTAGTTATGACCAACTTGTAGACCCAATGATTACCAGGGACAGGGATGTCTATACCCCGCTCAGTAATAGCTTGTGGCTGACCAAAACATTTCGGAGGAGCCGGCATCTAAGCACCTGAAAAAGATTGAGCCCATGACGGAGTGAGAGAATGTCTCAGCAAGTTCACCCCCAAAACTCCGACTGGGAAGCAAATACGTCTAACAAAAGTCTATACACACAAAAGACAGGACTTATCTCGCCTTAGTTTCCTCCTACATGTCAGTACAATTTACTTAATCAATCAATCAATCCATCAATTCGATCAATTCAATCAATTCAATCAATACAATCGATCGATCAATCCGTCAATCCATTAATTCAATTGATCAATCGATCCATCAATCCATCAATGCAATCTATCAATCAATCTGGGTTCCCGATTATAAGGCCAAATCATTATGACACGTCACATACCGTGCCACACAATTTTGTCCCATAATCCAACGCTTCAATTTCAATCAAACACATGTGCCAACTTGTTTACTGCCCGCATAGGCACAATACACCGACGCACATCGAGGCTACATTGTGACTTTTGCATTCTAGACTATTAGATAGCATGACAGTCCAACACATGTTCTTAAGGCAATGAGAGCGGACGCCATCATATAGTATATGTGTTCTTAGGGCAGCAGAGCATTACTTCCAAGCGAATAATAACATCCGCACCTATTAAACCAGTTCAGCGATGAGAAAGTCAACGTAAAGATTGATATTCAAGAACCCACGAAGTTAGTGAAATGAGATGGAGAGTTTGATGTTTTTGGAGACAAGAGAAATCCAATCTAGCTCAAAGATGGCTTGGAAATTGCAAAGTAGTTTCTCGAGAAAATGATTAATTCTAGAGAATAATACCATGCTATGCAAGGGCTTCTTTTTTCCGAGGAGGATCTATTCCTTTTTATTTATCACCCGAGTATGTGTAATGTATGCATGAACAAATGGTATTTAAAAAATTCATTTAAATCATTTTGTTGCAAAATATTTGAATTATTAATTACGCAAATAAATTATTGAAAAAAATAAACAATAAGAACTCTATCTATAAATATTTATGAAAAGAGAAAGCAAAACAAAGCTGAATTTATGTTTATAGTTAACCAGATAGATTTAATCCCATTATTCCACTTGGAACAAAAGCACAACACACTCGATCTAGATAGAGGAAATTAATAAAGGGAAATTATTTTAAACCATCGAAAAAAAAGAAAAAGAAATGATCTGTTAGCTAAGTAGGAGAACAAGCCTTGGAATGGAATTTCAAGCAATCCCCACACATTAAAAGTAGATTTAGAGTTGCATCAAAAGTATACGTTAATTGTTACTCACGAAGAGGCATTCACCTTTTAGTCAATTACAATTTCTGCCCTTGAGATGATACTAATTATATCGACATTTTGTGTGGCGAATAACATGGAAATGTCAAATCTGGTTCACTTATTAAAGTCGATCGGAGTCCCTTGCATCATTTAATATATCAATATACCCATGCAATAACCTCGCACACATGAAGGACTCCGACCTAATCAAACAAATAAGGGAAGGGAAATTATATAAATATAAGTCCCGTTGAAATATTGTAAAATGAACACCATGAGATTTTATTTTATTTTATTTTATTCCTTTTGTTTGAACGATGAGATATTTTCTAGAGGATTCATCAATTGTTTGCATTTCATAGACACAAGATGCAAAATTACTTCAGGCAAAGACAGAACCATCAAGGGAAAGACTGTCCCTCCTACCCTGATGAGCATAATCACAACAATCAACGTCGATTCTTCTCACGGAAGTCACAACTCTTGGATCATCATCATTTACATTCGCAGACCACGCTTATTTTTCTTGATTCACAGGAAGTTGGTGATATGGACCTAAGCAGGTCCTTAAGAGGCTTAAGGAGGAAACACGTGGGAGATTCGTCTAGGGGTGGGAGATCCCGCGCTGTCTTCCATATTCCCTATCTATCGAAAAGACAAATAGACAAGGAATTATGGGGCTTCACAGTGGGGAAGGTAGACTCCACGTCAAAGCAAGTTTGTTCGCACTAGCTACCGCCGGGTAAGCTGGTGTAGTAGCCACCCACGCCTCGGATAAGTGAAGGTGAGTGAAAGATCCATTGCAGAACTAGCGTGCCCTATCACACTGTTCTCAACCATAGGCTAGGCCTATACTCCAGGCTAAGAACGGTGCCATTATTTTTCTTGATTCACAAGAAGTTGGTGATAGTGATGAGGCCTAATCCCGGAGCAACGGCATGTTAGATAGGTATCCTCGCATGCTTTTACAACTCTTTTTTTTAGTTATTTATATTTTTTTTCGTTTTCATTCCACACTATAGCCTATTACTAGAATATATAAAAATGATTTTTTTTTCTCCCTTTAATGATTTAATTGCTTTTACTCCACCCTCGCATGACTTTGACTTTTCTATCTATTTTTCCTCCCTAGATACTACGAAATAATATATTTTCGATATTTTCGATATATTACGTAACATGGCCAGTAAACACTAGACGCCTCGCAAGCAATGTTGACGGCAATTGAGCAGAATGATTACTTTGAAATTTTGTGTGAAGATTTAGCATTATATTAGCAAAATTGAAAATGTTGTGATTTGATTATCATATGTACAATAGGTTTAAAAATGATTTGATAATTATCCGACTGAGTTAATTCTTCATCAAGCAGTCAGCGCACAAGTGGAGCTCAAGCCTCAAACGGCAGAACAGTGGTCCTGCGATCCATGCCTTTTTTGTTAAATTGTAGCAATTCCCATCATCCAATGCTTTATGTTATTGGGATTTTTGAGACTCCATAACCCGATTGGTTTGATGTTGCTAGTCGCAACCATCAGATAATTCACTGTCTTGTGTAACATTTACAAAATGTTGTAAATGTTGGATTCCTTTTTGGTCGTGAATAAACTATTTTCTCTCAATTCTCAACCAAATCAAATCTCCTTATATTCAAATTAGCAAAACAATGTATATAATACGAACACTCTAGGAATCGAGCGTTCAAAAAGCATAATCGAGATTCAAATGCTTACAATCCAATTAAACCAAGGTTCTCCACTATTTCATCGTATATTTCCATCACAAAATGCTCAAAAGGACAATCTCTACTGGGGAAATGATGGGATGAACTTACGAACAAGGTTGAACAACATGTACCGATAGTACAAGTTTAGGTAGAGAAACAGAATCACTCCAAGGAATGCCACCACGTATGATCCCGCAAAACTCCACCAAAAGGCTTCACTCCAGGAGTCATCCTCCTCGGTATGATTAAAAGATGGTGGCGTTGCCGGTCCCCAATTTGAGCCATCACAGCTTCGTAAGGGTGGTCCACAAAGAAGAGGGTTACCTCTATAACTTGCTTCATCAAAAGTTCCAAATTGATTTTTAAAATCCGGTGTCCTGCTTGACAAGTTGTTGTGGGCCACAATAAAAATCGACAAGCCACAGAGATTTGTTAGTTGTGGTGGGATGGGACCAGTTAAGTTGTTATAAGATAGATCCAAACTCTCTACATTCTGTAAATTGGAAAACGTTCCCGGGATCGATCCCATCAAATGGTTGTGTGACAGGTTCAATGCTTTTAGTTCCCTCAAGTAGCCCAACTCTGAAGGAATAAAGCCTGTCAATTTGTTCTGCGAGAGATCCATTCCTGACATGAGGTTTAGGATGTTGCCCTTATAAGATTCCAACCTACTCTTTGTGATGAAGTTTACTTCTTCTAATCTAATTATATTCGGTACCATTTCTAGATACAGATATTGATATGCCAATTTGAAACTTAGCCTATTGTCGCGTGTTTCCCAAGACTCTTCTAAAAGTATATCACCTATGTATGGAGATGGCTCAAAGTATCCAAATGGCAAACCGTTCAAACAAGAATGAATTTTCCCATAAAGATTATTATTGGAGAGATCCAATATGCTCATATCTTTCAATAGGCACAGTTCTGGAGGGATTGAACCTTCAAAATTATTTCCTTGCAGTAGAAGAATCCTCAAGTTCCGAAGTGAACCAATCCACCTCGGGATCTCACCTGACAATGCGTTTTGTCTAAGGTCCAATGCGACAATTGATGAAGCTTCAGAAATAAACTCAGGAAAATGCCCAACAAGAGTGTCATTTGATAAATGCAAGAACTGCATAAATCTAACGTTGACGCAAGGAGGTATATTCGGCCCAAGGTTGTTACTTGAGAGGTCTAGAAGAGTGAGTACTGTCAAGTTGCAAAGGCTATATGGTAAAGGACCTCCCAATAAGTTACTCGCCAACATAAGCCCCTGCAAGTTTTGAATATCTCCAATCCAATTAGGAAGTGATCCGGATACGAAATTATGGCTTACATCCAAAACCGTCAAGATGGAGCTATTTAAGATACCGGGCGATATGTCCCCTCTAAAACAATTGTTGTCCAAATACAAAGATCTCAAGTTTCCTAAGTTAGAATACCTCGGTAGCATTTGGCCCTGCAAATTGTTGTGTGACAATTTCAAAAAATTAAGTAACGTACAATCTTTAGCCAATGTCTCCGGTATCTCTCCAGTGAAGCCGTTATTCGACAAGTCCAATGATTCTAGAAGTTTCATATTGCCCATTGAGGGAGGGATTCCACCACTTAGTAAGTTGTTTGAAAAATTCAAATAATCCAAATTCGGGAGGTTAAAACCAATCGAAGTCGGAAGCTCTCCTTCAAAAGCATTAGCAGACACATCAAACAACCACATGTTGGCAAGACTCAAATTAGAAGGCAAATGAAAAGTACCCGACAATTCATTGCCTATGAGTTCCAACCGTTCCAGATTTACATTGTTGTCTAGTAGCCAGTTCGGGAAATTTCCTCTCATTCCATTGTGGTTGAGCTGAACACCTCTCAAGTCATGTTGTCCCTTCAAAAAGCTAGGAATTACGCCATTTGCATCTTTATTGAGCACACAGTTCGATAAACTAAATACCTTCAATTGAAATGTAGGAAACCGAGCGGGGTCTTCTGTATTTACTTCCAGACGATAATGGTTGTCGACGAGGTGGAATACCTCAAGGTTAGAATTATCAGCTAGGGAAGTAAGCGAAAGTGAGCCTTCAAAAGCATTTCCAGATAAGACAATATATTCAAGTGACTTGAGATTATTGAGGAGACACGGAGGAATGGCTCCGCTAAAATTGTTATATTGAACATCAAGTGCACGAAGTGAGGTCATATTGCACGAGCAAGGGCGGAAGAGAACCCCGAACCCCATTACCAACAATGTGCAACTCCTCAAGGTTCCTTAATTCGCACAAGCCTGTTGAAGTGGACACTAGTATCATGTTATATAAATTCTTCAATTATCCTCTATTATACACATTTATGAAAGTTGCATGCACTATCATGCTAAATAGAGCGATTTTAAATCATTTTTTTCTTCTTGAATACACCATTTGTATTGATATATAGTTTATTATTACTTTGCTAATTTCATTTGTACGTAAAATATGTGTTATCATCTTGTTTAGACCATTTTTACATAACTTGTTTTTTATATGCAGGCTATCCCATCTTTTAATGCCACTTATTTCTCAACAAGAGCTGAAATGCTTTATCAAATTGTTATCCATACTTAATTCAACTTAGTTCGTTCTTATCCACTTGAAGTCACAGGAATGATATCAAATATAAGACTTTCTTTTTTTCAAATGTAATGATGAATGTTCTAACTATAAGACTCATCATAATTATGCACTTATCATTACTAATTTATGATATATTTTAAAGATTTTTGTTTTTGTTCTATATACTTTCGAAATAAGTGCATTGGAAGTCTTAAAATTTGTTATGTATATACTATTGAGTCATAAAACTTTTAAAAAGTGCAATTAAATCTTAAACCTTGTTACGAAAGTGCAATCAAGCCTTAAAACTTTCAAAAAGTATAATTAAATCATCAAACTTATAAATTGGTCCAATCAAAAACTTCCATTGATTGTACTATTTGAAAGTTTTATGATTTCAATGTATTTTCATAATGAGTGAATTTTCTAAAAGTTCTAGGAGTCAATTGTACTTTTGTGATAAGTTTTAAGAGTTAATTCCACTTTTGAAAGTTTTAAAACTCAATAATATTTTCATGACAAATTTCAAAACTTGTAGTGCACCTATCCCTAGAGTTTTTATAATAATACATAATGTTTTCTATTAATATGGTAACAGTTGATTTTCTGTTTTTTTTTTTTTTAATATTCTTTTACTTGTAAACCACGGCATTAGTTACCAATAGTGAAAGATGAATGCATTTTCGTAGGAGTACCTTCCAATAATGTCGAAGCACTCAATCCACCAAATTTGATATCTAAGGCCTTAAGAGATGTTATCCTCGCAATGTCCAGGAGAGCATCATTAGCCAAAGTGTTGCCCAAAAGATCCAGCACCTCCAGATTTGGACCTGTGATTGACAAATAAAAGGCTCTCAAAATTGAAGGTTACATATCAACAAGGCATAGTCTTCTATTTTACATAATACCTTCAAGCTGATTCGAAGATAAATTTTGGGCCTCCATTGAAGTTTGCTTGTACAGCGCAGGGATTTGTTGTAGAAGATTGTTAGATAGATATAGCCTCTTCAATTTCTTCAGGTGCAGCGTTCCGTTTAGATCTGATTATGGAAAGAACCATTAATGCATTTTGGTTAACTAATTATCTACAAATATTCATATGTCTAACCAGTATTTAGAATAACCATATGCTTCTTAAGAGGAGAATTGTTTTATAAGGAGAAACCACTTGGTCCAACATATCCAAGCAAAAAAAATAAAATAAAAAGTCTTGTATTACATGACTCTGTAGACCAATTTCATAAACAAGTAACTTATACCTCTAACAATATCTATTAGACATTATCTAGCAAAGGTGAGAGAATATTCTCCCATGTGCTCCCACGTAAGAGTTGACTTTACCTCTATAGTTACCACATGACACGATACATTATATAATTTTGTCATGTGACCCACATTCCACCAACAAGCATTTGTTTATTAATTTTCCATTTCTAAACTTCTATCTACTGTTGAGCTTAAATTTCAAAACACGAATAAGGAGAAAAGAATCTTCATATATTCTTGAAGATATAGTTTGTTTTGCCCGGAGAATGTTCCGTTACGTGCTTGCCATGTGACATTTGACTTCACCTACATTCGACCAATAAGCAATAGTTTAATGATTTATTGTCTCCAAAGTTTTTTTTTTTTTTTTGAGTTTAAATTTAAAAAATTAATAAAGAGAAAAGTTTTCACCTGTATTCTTGAAGATATAGTTAAGTTTGCCACTCCCAAACTTCAAAATCTTATTACTTTTAGTTTTAAACAATGCACAAAGGGGAGTTATCATGTTCCTTAAATATGGGAATATTCTTTCAACAAAGAAATTGTCTACATTTAGAACTCAGCAAAATGAAACAAACCAGTGACATGTTTCATACGTAACGATTATTGTTAATTCGAAGGATTAATACCACAAAAACTCCAGTACACTTATAATAAATTTATCCAATTTTTTATCATAAAAAATCCCCAAATTGGTACACTTGTGATAAATTTAGCTCCGTTAATTTTTTTACCACTAAACATCTCAAACTTATACATACGTGAAAATTTTGTCATCAAATAAAATTATTAAATTTGATGACACATAACAGTTAACGAGTATATTACTTTATTCCATGTAAAAAAAGACATAAATTGACACCACAATGAAAACATTATTCATAGGATAATTATTTTAGAGAATATAAGCGATCATTTTTAGTAAAAATATTTTCTACATCATTCATTTTATGCGAGACAAATGGAACCTAAGAATTGCGTCATCTGCACAATCATGTTTTGTCATTAATTCACTTGACCCAGTTTATAGTCTACAACACTCTAGCACGACATCTCCTATTATTCAAAAATGGTAAATAAACTATTACTTAGAAATACATTTGAAAAAAACAGAGAGAGAGAGAGAGAGAGAGAGATTCACCTGAGAGATGATTTTCACTTAAATCCAACACTTGAAGTTCCTTCAGAGGGAGGAATAAAGAGGCGTTAATAACCCAAGCTCCTAGGTTCGGATCCCGTGTATTATTCAGATATAGGCGAGCCACTCGCGAAGGGGTGTTGTCAAACACCACGCCTTCCCAGCCAAAACAGTTGCTGCCGTTGCCGTCATGCCATGATGAAAGAGAAGACCCATTCGGGCTGTTGAAGGCAGCCTTGATGCCGAGCAGCGCATTCCTCTCTTCTTCCAGGCACCCCATGCCTCCACTCCCCATCAACACCTGCAACGCCCATGTCCACCACATACACCATATAAGACCCTTCATGTTTGTATATCTTATGGTGTGTTTTGTGCCATCTGCTTCTTTTGCTTCACCATATACTTGATTTATATACGCAAAGTCTTTTCATTTTGAGCGATTAATGTGGCGGGACTATCGGCAAAGTGAAGTCTACTAGGGCCAATCCCCCGTGACCTGGGATGACCATTGTGAGCCCATGCAAAACACATGGCGATCAGTGAGTGGCCGAGGCGTTTCTTGACTTGGAGCACTAGGGGCGCGTTTGGTAATGATTCTATTCTGGGAAACAATTTTTTATGAGAAATGATTTTTTCTGATTCTATTCTCAGGAACTATTTCTGAGCAAAAAAAAATGCATTTGGTGACTTCCCAAAATTTCTACTTCCGAGATAGAAATACGTTTGGCAGCATTCTTAGCTTTTTTATTTCTTTTAATTTTCTAATTCTTTTATTGAATTTTCTTTTTTCTTTCCTTTTTCTTTTTCTCTTTGGCCGGCGACCGACTGGGCGAGATCCGACGAGCTCGCTGGAGGCCAACGTGGCCACGGTGAGCCTCGGCCTTAGCCTAGCCTAGCGAGGCCCAGCCTCGTGCCGACTAGGAGGCAGAGCCTCGCCATGGTTGCACGAGGCTGGTCATCGCCAGATTTGGGCGAGGTCAACCTCGCCTAGCCAAGGAGAGGTCGAGCCTCGCGTGGCCATAGCGAGGCTCGGGCCAACAAGCCTCGTCGTGGCTCAGTGTCTCTGAGGGTTGGCGATGCTTCGGCGAGGTCGCTAGCACCGGCCATGGCCAAGGCCGGCGATCGCCCAAAAGGAAGAAGAAGAAGAAGAAGAAGAAGAAGAATAAAAGAAAGAGAAGAAGAGAGAAGAGAGAAAAAAATAGATTCCAGAAATTGTTATCGGGAACAAGAAGCTAATTTTTTCTACTTCTTGTTTTTGTTCAAAATCTGATCCCGGGAACAAGAAAAAAAAATTTTACTAAACAGAATTCTATTCCTTTTTCGTTCCCCAGAACAAAAGAACAAAAATAGTTGTTCCGGGGAACAGAAACAAATTTTAACAAACATGCCATTAGTGTAAAAAATAAGGACATAAAATGTAGGGAAAAACCCTGCTGAAGGGATTAGTCAAGCATTCGCCCCGTCACAACTCGGTCATTACGTATAGAGCTGGTGGGTGAGAATGTGATTATTTATAATTATTAGTTAATAGTTAAAAATTATTAAAATTTCTATTTTCTGCAATGTCGAGTGAGACTTTAATGTGATTAGTCCATATTTTAATGAGAATTTTGATTTAGTTCGATTGTATTTATTCTATCTAGTTAGATTATATTTTGATTTTTATATGGATGATATAACAATAAGTTAAATTAAAAAGTAATCTAATTGAATTAGTAAAAAAAAAAATTAGAGAAAAAGTCTCATTTGATGAATTCAAAAACGATATGCAGACTTGTATTGTTGGATTTATATTAAGATTAATTCATATTAGAGTAGTGCCAGAAAGAAAACATGAACAAAAACAAATAGAAAAAAAAATCGAATAAGGCATAGGCCTCATACATGCGTCGTTAGTTACTATCAAAATCACCGCCAGTATTGTGGTCGTGCTGCTGCCCATTTGTAATGAGCACATCAAAATCAAATTCCTATATTATATCGAGACATCTCATTATGGCGTCCAGAGTTATCGTGTCGTTATCATGATTGCCTTAGAGAGTAACTGTTGAACTAACATCATTAAGATGATTCCATCATGTTACTGAATTCGATCATTCGGGTTTCCTTATTGAGAGTGCTTCCATTCTTAGAGCAGCGGTATTGAAGTTTCTTTTTTCTTATTCTTACTTATGATCAAGTCTTAGAAAATCAATGAGTTTTTGCATGAGTTTTTCTTTTATATTTTGCTGCCACGTTGGTGCAGCCCCTGTTCAAACGAGAACGGTCAGTCAATTGATGACTGAGTTTAGCAAACTTGATAGGTCGATGATGGTGCTCAATAATGCTACACTTTGGAAAAGTAAACACCAATTAGTGGTCTCCTTTAAGGGTTTGGGGCAGAGACCAAAAAAAAAGAAAAAAGCAAGGAAAGAAGAGAGAGTTGTGCAAAAGAAAAGGGGAGGGCAGGGGACAAGAGAGAAAAGGCGCATCATGGTGAGGATGCGGTTGAAAAATGAAGAGAAAAAACCTAAAGGAAACAAAAACGAAGGGAGAATCCAAAGTAGCTGAGAGTAAAAAAAAACTTTAAAAAATTACTGTGGACACCTAAATTACTCCATCTTCTTAATATAAATATATGTGTATATATATATATATATATATATATATATATATATATATAAATGTTCAGTTTTCTTGTGTATAGTAAATCTCTTTTTTGCTTCTAGAAATGAATTGCAAGGAAAACCTCTCGGAAGTAATGCTCCTTATTTACTTTGCATAAATCTTGGCTCAATTTTAGAATTTTACCTACACTAATTAATTCATGACACCAATTTCATATGCAGTCTGCATCATTAGACTGAAAAGAAAGAAATTCAACAAAGAGACGATTTAAAGAGAAATAGTAAGTTACCAACTTTTAAGGGAAATTACCGTTGACACCTAAATCTTTACCCAAAAGTCGTATCTGCTTTTTCATAAAATTCAGCTATCATATTCACAGATAATCTGACCCCTAATAAAAGTACATTGGTAATCCTCCATTTTTTTTTTTTTTTTTATCTCTATGGCACTCTTTCGCATTTAAAATTGCAAACCCAGCGAATTCTTGTGAACCGCCCAATTACACGACCCAACCCGACTCTGAATTTTCTGCGGCGAATTTAAACGGGAATTCTAAGTCCTTACGAGTTACTGCTCCCTCCGGGGGATCGCAATGGTCGACTTGAGGCCACTTTCCACACGGCATTCCTATGCATGAATGAAGGAAATTAGCAGTGCGAAAACGAGCAGAGGAACCAAAGGGAAAAGCCGGAAATCGGGGAATTATGGGTAAAAAAAGGAGGTCAAAAGTGGACACGGCAGAGATAATCCAGCACCTGCTCATAATGACCATATCACGAGCAAAGATTTAGAGTAAAAAGTAATAAGAACATAAAAAGCAGGAAAATCCGCGCCGAAGGGAGGAGGCTTTAGTCAAGCATTCACACGGTCACACCCCGGTCGTCACGTATAGAGCTAGTGGCCTATTGGGTTAGAAAAGAAAAAAAATTAGGTAACTTTTAAGCAAAGATTTAGCGTTATGTCCGTACAGAGCTAGTGCTCGGTCTAAGCGGTTTCTCCAACTTTGCAAAATTTCATGGAGTTTCTTTCTGAGTTGCACTTTATATTATTCATATCTTAATTTTTCAATATGCATAAGACAAAAGAAATCACTTTATTCATCAAAAAATAATATATATAAAAAAAGCATGTTTATTCTACATTACATGTAGAAATTGCTAATGACCATACTACATATGGCTACACTGTGACTTTTGCATTCTAGACTATTAGATAGCATGACAGTCTAACACATGTTCTTAAGGCAATGAGAGCGCACACCATCATATAGTATATGTGTTCTTAGGGCAGCAGAGCATTACTTCCAAGCAAATAATAACATCCGCACCTATTAAACCAGTTCAGCGATGAGAAAGTCAACGTAAAGATGGAGAGTTTGATGTTTTTGGAGACAAGAGAAATCCAATCTAGCTCAAAGATGACTTGGAAATTGCGAAGTACTTTCTCGAGAAAATGATTAATTCTAGAGAATGATACCATGCTATACAAGGGCTTCTTTTCTCCGAGGAGGATCTATTCCTTTTTATTTATCACCCGAGTATGGGTAATGTATGCATGAACAAATGGTATTTAAAAAAATAATTTAAATCATTTTGTTGCAATATATTTGAATTATTAATTTCGCAAATAAATTATTGATAAAAATAAACAATAAGAACTCTATCTATAAATATTTATGAAAAGAGAAAGCAAAACACGGCTAATTTATGTTAATGGTTAACCAGATAGACACACTAGATCTAGATAGAGGAAATTAATAAAGGGAAATTATATTATACCATCGAAAAAAAGAAAAGAAAAATAAATGATATGTTATCTAAGTAGGAGAACAAGCCTCATAATGGAATTTCAAGCAGCCCTAACACGTTAAGCGTAGATTCAGAGTTGCATCAAGAGTATACGTTAATTGTTACTCACAAAGAGGCATTCACCTTTGAGCCAATTACAATTTCTGCCCTCGAGATGATACTAATTATATTGACATTTTGTGTCCCAGATAACGTGGAAATGTCAAATCCGGTTCACTTAGTAAAGTTGATCGGAGTCCCTTGAATCAATATACCCATGCAATAACCTCGCACACATGAAGGACTCCGACCTAATCAAACAAATAAGGGAAGGGAAATTATATAAATATAAGTCCCGTTGAAATATTGTAAAATGAACAAGATGAGATTTTATTTTATTTTATTCATTTTGTTTGAACGATGAGATATTTTCCAGAGGATTCATTAACTATTTCCATTTCATAGACACAAGATGCAAAATTATTTCAGGCAAAGACATAACCATCAAGGGAAAGACTGTTCCTCCTACCCTGATGAGCATAACCGCAACAATCAACGTCGATTCTTCTGGCGAGGCCTATCCTCGCATCGACTGGGGAGGCAAACCCTCGCCGTGGCAAAGCCTCGCTAGATTTGGGCGAGGTCGAGCCTCGTCTTGGCTCAGTGTCTCCGGGGGTTGGCAACGCTTCGGCGAGGTTGCTGGCACCGGCCATGGTCAAGACCGGCAACCGACCAAAAGGAAGAAGAAGAAGAAGAAAGAGCAGAAGAGAGAAGAGAGAGAAAAAAAATAGATTCTCGAAATTGTTATTGGGATCAAGAAGCTACATTTTTCTACATTTTGTTTCGTTCATCGAAACAAAAGAACAAAAATAGTTGTTCCAAGGAACATAAACAAATTTTAACAAACAGGCTATTAGTGTAAAAAGTAAGGACATAAAAAGCATAAAAAAACCCGGCTAAAGGGAGGCTTTAGTCAAGCA
Source organism: Eucalyptus polyanthemos subsp. polyanthemos (assembly GCA_017140185.1). Classification (NCBI taxonomy): domain Eukaryota; kingdom Viridiplantae; phylum Streptophyta; class Magnoliopsida; order Myrtales; family Myrtaceae; genus Eucalyptus; species Eucalyptus polyanthemos. The sequence continues at coordinate 6,975,584 of CM029458.1, read as the reverse complement.
TTCACACGATCACAACTCAGTCATTACATATAGAACCGGTGGGTGAGAAAAGAAAACAAATCGAGATACTAACTAGAAACACTTTACATATTTTAGTTAATAGTTAAAAATTATTAAAATTTCTATTTTCTGCAATGTCGAGTGAGACTCTAATGTGATTATTCTATATTCTAATGAGCATTTTGATTTAGTTCGATTTTATTTATTCTATCTAGTTATATTATATTTTGATTTTTACATGGATGATATAACAATAAAGTTAAATTATGTGATAAAATTTTAGTGATAATATAAAAAGTAATCTTATTGAATTAGTAAAAAAAAATTAGAGAAAGAGTCTCATTTGATGAATTCAAAAATGATATGGAGACTTGTATCGTTGGATTTATATTAAGATTAAAAAATCGAATAAGGTATAGGCCTCATACATGCGCCATTACTATCAAAGTCACTACCAGTATTGTGGTCGCGCGGCTGCCCATTTGTAATGAGCACATCAAAATCAAATTCCTATAATATATCAAGATATCTCATTATGGCGTCCAGAGTTATCGTATCGTTATCGCGATTGCCTTAGAGAGTAACTATTGAACTAACATCATTAAGATGATTCCATCATGTTACTGAATTTGATTGCTCAGGTTTCCTTGTTAAGAGTGCTTCCATTCTTAGAGCAGCAGTATTGAAGTTTCTTTTTTGTAATACTTACTTATGATCAAGTCTTAGAAAATCAATGAGTTTTTGCATGAGTTTTTCTTTTATATTTTCTTGCCACGTTGGTGCAGCCCTGTTCAAACGAGAACGGTCAATCCATTGATGACTGAGTTTAGCAAACTTGATAGGTCGATGATGGTGCTTAATAATGCTACACTTTGGAAAAGTAAACACCAATTAGTGGTCTCCTTTAAGCGTTTGGGGAAGAGACAAAAAAAAAACGCAAGAAAAGGGGAGGACCAGGGGACAAAAGAGAAAAGACGCATTATGGTGAGGATGCGGTTGAAAAATGAAGAGAAAAAAGCACCAATCAGTTGTCTCCTTTAAGGGTTTGGGGCAAAGACCAAAAAAAAAGCAAGAAAAGAAGAGAGAGTTGTGTGAAAGAAAATGGGAGGGCCAGGGGACAAAAGAGAAAAGACGCATTATGGTGAGGATGTGGTTGAAAAATGAAGAGAAAAAAACACCAATTAGTGGTCTCCTTTAAGGGTTAGGGCAGAGACCAAAAGAAAGCAACAAAAGAAGAGAGTTGTGCGAAAGAAAACGGGGGGGCTAGGGGACAAAAGAGAAAAGCCACATTATGGTGAGGATGCGGTTGAAAAATGAAGAGAAAAAAGCACCAATCAGCGGTCTCCTTTAAGGGTTTGGGGGAGAGACCAAAAAAAAAAAAAAAAAAAAAAAAAGCAAGAAAAGAAGAGAGAGTCGTGTGAAAGAAAAGGGGAGGGCCAAGGGACAAAAGAGAAAAGATGCATTATGGTGAGGATGCGGTTGAAAAATGAAGAGAAAAAAACACCAATTAGTGGACTCCTTTAAGGGTTTGGGGCAGAGACCAAAAAAAATCAAGAAAAGAAGAGAGAGTTGTGCAAGGGAAAAGGGGAAGGCCAGGGGACAAGAGAAAAGACACATTATGGTGAGGATACGGTTGAAAAATGAAGAAAAAAACACCAATTAGTGGTCTCCTTTAAGGGTTTGGGGTAGAGACCCAAAAAAAGCAAGAAAAGAAGAGAGAGTTGTGCGAAAGAAAAGGGGAGGACCAGGGGACAAAAGAGAAAAGACGCATTATGGTGAGGATGCAGTTGAAAAATGAAGAGAAAAAAAACTAAAGGAAAGAAAAATGAAAAGAGAATCCAAAGTAGCTTAGAGTATATATATATATATATATATATATATATATATTTGGTTTTCTTATGTATAGTAATTCTCTTTTTTGCTTTTAGAAATGAATTGCAAGGAAAACCTCTTGAAAGTAATGCTCCTTAGTTACTTTTCATAAGTCTTGACTCAATTTTAGAGTTTCACCTACACTAATTAATTCATGAGACCAATTTCATTTGCAATTTGCATCATTTAGACTTAAAAGAAAGAAATTCAACAAAGTGACGATTTAAAGAGAAATAGTAACTTACCAACTTTTAAGGGAAATTACCGCTGACACCTAAATCTTTACCCAAAAGTCGTATCTGCATTTTGATGAAATTCAACTATCATATTCACAGATGATTTGACCCCTAATAAAAGCACATTTGTAATCCTCCATTTTCAATCTCTATGGTACTCTTCCGCATTTAAAATTGCAGACCCTGCGAATTCTTGTGAACCGCCTACTTACACGACCCAACCCGACTTTGAATTTTCTGCGGTGAATTTAGACAGGAATTCTAAGTCCATACGTGTTACTGCTCCCTCTTGGAGATTGCAATGGCCGACTTGAGGCCACTTTCCACATGGCATTGCTATGCGTGAATGAAGGAAATTAGCAGTGTGAAAACGCACGGAGGAACCGAAGGGAAAAGCCAGAAATTGGGGAATTCTTGCTCCAAAAAGGAGGTCAAAAGTGGACACAACGGAGAAAATCCAGCACCTGCTATCACGCCTTGGAGCTCCGAGCATGTGCACATCCCTCGGTGGTCGATGAAAATTGCGATGTCCTAAGACACATCGCCAACCCATTCATTTTATTGCACATGCGAAAGCGAATAAAGAAATCCCCTGATAGCAAACAGCATGGGATAGAAAAGCAAGATAACAAATTCACAACCAAGACACGCTTTTATAGACAAATTAGGTTTATATACAATATTAGTCTGTTTATCAAAAGATCGGCCCTAAAAAAGGAAACTGTCATACGACCCACTAGTCGGACACGTTCACCGATCCTTCCAACTCCACAGGCTCCGGGGGCACCAGGTCCACAACTGCACCATTCAGAGAGTCAGCTACACCCTCACCAAAAGCGAAGTCAACTACCACAGAGGGGATCTCAAAACCCTAGAGGGGCCGAACTCTGTATCCATTGAATCCATGGCGGAACCACACCCTAAATCGATGAAGTACCCACTTAGGTAGACCCTCATCGACCCAGACGGTAGTTATGACCAACTTGTAGACCCAATGACTACTAGGGACATGGACGTCTATACCCCGCTCAATAATAGCCTGTGGCTAATCAAAACATTCCGGAGGAGCCGCCATCTAAACAGCTGAAAAAGATTGAGCCCATGATGGGGTGAGACAATGTCTCAACAAGTTCACCCCCTAAACTCCGACTAGGAAGGAAATACGTCTAATGGAAGTCTATACACACAAAACATAGGACTTATCTCGCCTTAGTTTCCACATGCATGTCAATACAATTTACTTAATCAATCAATGAATTCAATCAATACAATCAATCGATTAATCCGTTAATCCATCAATTCAATCGATCAATCAATCCGTCAATCCATCAATGCAATCGATCAATCAATCCGTCAATCCATCAATGCAATCGATCAATCAATCTGGGGTTCCCGATTATAAGGCCCAATCATTATGACACGTCACATACCGTGCCACACAATTTTGTCCCATAATCCGACGCCTCAATTTCAATCAAACACATGTTCCAAATTGATTACTGCCCGCATAGGCACAATACACCAATGCACATCGATCTTCTGGCGTAGCCTGGCTTTGTCTCACTCCTTTGAGCACGACAACATCCACCAATGCACATCGGGGATAGAAAAGAAAAAAAATTAGGTAACTTTTAAGCAAAGATTTAGTGTTATGTCCGTATAGAGCTAGTGCTCGGTCTAAGCGGTTTCTCCGACTTTGCAAAATTTGATGGAGTTTCTTTTTGAGTTGCACTTTATATTATTCATATCTTAATTTTTCAGTATGCATAAGACAAAAGAAATCACTTTATTCATCAAAAAATAATATTAAAAAAAAAAGCATGTTTATTCTACATTTCATGTAGAAATTGCTAATGACCATACTACATATGGCTACACTGTGACTTTTGCATTCTAGACTATTAGATAGCATGACAGTCTAACACATGATCTCAAGGCAATGAGAGCACACGCCATCATATAGTATATGTGTTCTTAGGGCAGCAGAGCATTACTTCCAAGCGAATAATAACATCCGCACCTATTAAACCAGTTCAGCGATGAGAAAGTCAACGTAAAGATTGATATTCAAGAACCCACAAAGTTAGTGAAATGAGATGGAGAGTTTGATGTTTTTGGAGACAAGAGAAATCCAATCTAGCTCAAAGATGGCTTGGAAATTGCGAAGTACTTTCTCGAGAAAATGATTAATTCTAGAGAATGATACCATGCTATACAAGGGCTTCTTTTCTCCGAGGAGGATCTATTCCTTTTTATTTATCACCCGAGTATGGGTAATGTATGCATGAACAAATGGTATTTAAAAAAATAATTTAAATCATTTTGTTGCAAAATATTTGAATTATTAATTATGCAAATAAATTATTGAAAAAAATAAACAATAAGAACTCTATCTATAAATATTTATGAAAAGAGAAAGCAAAACAAAGCTTAATTTATGTTTATAGTTAACCAGATAGATTTACTCCCATTATTCCACTTGGAACAAAAGCACAAGTAGAGAGACACACTAGATCTAGATAGAGGAAATTAGTAAAGGGAAATTATATTATACCATCGAAAAAAAAATGATCTGTTATCTAAGTAGGAGAACAATCCTTGGAATGGAATTTCAATCAAACCTCACACATTAAAAGTAGATTCAGAGTTGCATCAAAAGTATACGTTAATTGTTACTCACGAAGAGGCATTCACCTTTGAGTCAATTACAATTTCTTCCCTCGAGATGATACTAATTATATCGACATTTTGTGTGCCAGATAACGTGGAAATGTCAAATCCGGTTCACTTATTAAAGTCGATCGGAGTCCCTTGCATCATTTAATATATCAATATACCCATGCAATAACCTCGCACACATGAAAGACTCGACCTAATCAAACAAATAAGGGAAGGGAAATTATATAAATATAAGTCCTGTTGAAATATTGTAAAATGAAGAGCACGAGATTTTATTTTATTTTATTCCTTTTGTTTGAACGATGAGATATTTTCTAGAGGATTCATCAACTGTTTGCATTTCATAGACACAAGACGCAAAATTACTTCAGGCTAAGGCAGAACCATCAAGGGAAAGACTGTCCCTCCTACCCTGATGAGCATAATCGCAACAATCAACGCCGATTCTTCTCTCGGAAGTCACAACTCTTGGATCATCATCATTTACATTCGCAGACCACGATTATTTTTCTTAATTCACAGGATGTTGCTGATATGGACCTGAGCAGGTCCTTAAGAGGCTCAAGGATGAAACAAGTGGGAGATTCATCTAGGGGTGGGAGATCCCACGCTGTCTTCCATATTCCCTATCTATCAGAAAGACAGATAGACAAGGAATTAGGGGGCTTCATAGTGGGGAAGGTAGACTCCACGTCAAAGAAGTTTGTTCGCACTAGCTACCGCCGGGTAAGCTGGTGTAGTAGCCACCCACGCCTCGGATAAGTGAAGGTGAGTGAAAGATCCATTGCAAAACTAGCGTGCCTTATGGCACTGTTCTCAACCATAGGCTAGGCCTATACTCCCGGCTAAGAACGGTGCCATTATTTTTCTTGATTCATAGGAAGTTGGTGATAGTGATGAGGCCTAATCTCGGAGCAACGGCATGTTAGATAGGTATCCTCGCATGCTTTTACTCTCTTTGTTTTTTTTAGTTATTTATATTTTTTTCATTTTCATTCCACACTATAGCCTATTACTAGAATAGATAAAAATGACTTTTTTTTCTCCCTTTAATGATTTAATTGCTTTTACTCCACCCTCGCATGACTTTGACTTTTCTATCTATTTTTCCTCCCTAGATTGTACGAAATAATATATTTTCGATATTTTCGATATATTACGTAAGATGGCCAGTAAATACTAGACGCCTCGCAAGCAATGTTGACGGCAATTGAGCGGAATGATTACTTTGAAATTTTGTGTGAAGATTTAGCATTGTATTGGCAAAATTGAAAATGTTGTGATTTGGTTATCATATGTACAATAGGTTTAAAAATGATTTGATAATTATCCGACTGAGTTAATTCTTCATCAAGCAGTCAGCGCACAAGTGGAGCTCAAGCCTCAAACGGCGAACGTGGTCCCGCGATCCATGCCTTTTTTGTTAAATTGTAGCAATTCCCATCATCCAATGCTTTATGTTATTGGGATTTTTGAGACTCCATAACCCGATTGGTTTGATGTTGCTAGTCGCAACCATCGATAATTCACTGTCTTGTGTAACATTTACAAAATGTTGTAAATGTTGGATTCCTTTTTGGTCGTGAATAAACTATTTTCTCTCAATTCTCAACCAAATCAAATCTCCTTATATTCAAATTAGCAAAACAATGTATATAATACGAACACTCTAGGAATAGAGTGTTCAAAATGCATAATCGAGATTCAAATGATTACAATCCTTTCAAACTGACGTTCTCCACTATTTCATCATATATTTCCATCACAAAATGCTCAAAAGGACAACCTCTACTGGGGAAATGATGGGATGAACTTACGAACAAGGTTGAACAACATGTACCGATAGTACAAGTTTAGGTAGAGAAACAGAATCACTCCAAGGAATGCCACCACGTATGATCCCGCAAAACTCCACCAAAAGGCTTCACTCCAGGAGTCATCCTTCCCGGTATGATTAAAAGATGGTGGTGTTGCCGGTCCCCGATTTGAGCCATCACAACTTGTTAAGGGTGGTCCACAAAGAAGAGGGTTACCTCTATAACTTGCCTCATCAAAAGTTCCAAATTGATTTTTAAAATCCGGTGTCCTACCTGACAAGTTGTTGTGAGCCACAATAAAAATCGACAAGCCACAGAGATTTGTTAGTTGTGGAGGGATGGGACCAGTTAAGTTGTTATAAGATAGATCCAAACTCTCTACATTCTATAAATTGGAAAACGTTCCCGGGATCGATCCTATCAAATGGTTGTGTGACAGGTTCAATGCTTTTAGTTCCCTCAAGTAGCCCAACTCTGAAGGAATAAAGCCTGTCAAATTGTTCTGCGAGAGATCCATTCCTGACATGAGGTTTAGGATGTTGCCCTTATAAGATTCCAAGCTACTCTTTGTGATGAAGTTTACTTCTTCTAATCTAATTATATTCGGTACCATTTCTAGATACAGATATTGATATGCCAATTTGAAACTTAGCCTATTGTCGCGTGTTTCCCAATACTCTTCTAAAAGTATATCACCTATGTATGGAGATGGCTCAAAGTATCCAAATGGCAAACCGTTCAAACAAGAATGAATTTTCCCATAAAGATTATTATTGGAGAGATCTAATATGCTCATATCTTTCAATAGGCACAGTTCTGGAGGGATTGAACCTTCAAAATTATTTCCTTGCAGTAGAAGAATCCTCAAGTTCCGAAGTGAACCAATCCACCTCGGGATCTCACCTGACAATGCGTTTTGTCTAAGGTCCAATGCGACAATTGATGAAGCTTCAGAAAGAACTTCAGGAAAATGCCCAACAAGAGTGTCATTTGATAAATGCAAGAACCGCATAAATCTAACGTTGGCACAAGGAAGTATATTCGGCCCAAGGTTGTTACTTGAGAGGTCTAGAAGAGTGAGTACTGTCAAGTTGCAAAAGCTATACGGTAAAGGACCTCCCAATAAGTTACTCGCCAACATAAGCCCCTGCAAGTTTTGAATATCTCCAATCCAATTAGGAAGTGATCCGGATAGGAAATTATGGCTTACATCCAAAACCGTCAAGATGGAGCTATTTAAGATACCGAGCGATATGTCCCCTCTAAAACAATTGTTGTCCAGATACAAAGATCTCAAGTTTCCTAAGTTAGAATACCTCAGTAGCATTTGGCCCTGCAAATTGTTGTGTGACAATTTCAAAATATTAAGTGACATACAATCTTTAGCCAATGTCTCCGGTATCACTCCAGTGAAGCTGTTATTCGACAAGTCCAATGATTCTAGAAGTTGCATATTGCCCATTGAGGGAGGGATTCCACCACTTAGTAAGTTGTTTGAAAAATTCAAATAATCCAAATTCGGGAGGTTAAAACCAATCGAAGTTGGAAGCTCTCCTTCAAAAGCATTAGCAGACACATCAAACAACCACATGTTGGCAAGACTCAAATTAGAAGGCAAATGAAAAGTACCCGACAATTCATTGCCTATGAGTTCCACCTGTTCCAGATTTACATTGTTGTCTAGTAGCCAGTTCGGGAAATTTCCTCTCATTCCATTGTGGTTGGCCTGGGGTTTATATGGTTTTTTTGCTAGAAAAGATTCAAACATTTTGTATGGGCTAGTCTCATCTCTTTGGCTTAAGGAGATAAACAAATGGCAAAGCCTGCAAAACACAATTGCGTTCTCTTCTTATTTTTTACCTCCGTTTCACGGTGATTTATCGGCAAAAACCAACCTTCCCAATGATTACTTCTTTACATGGTAGTTTTGGGAGTCTGTCGACGTGACTTGGGTGATGTTGTTAGTAGAGTGCGATTCGTTATGTGTTAGTGTGATCATTATACTTATTTAAAATTATCGCCAACGGATAATCCTATAATTTTATTAATTTTTCTCAACCAAATCTAACAAGAATAGAATGGACAAATTAATAAGGCAAAAATATCCAAATGGTATATGTTTGAGAGGGGAAGAGGATAGAGAGGGAGAGAGTAACGGAGACGCTGAGGAGAGAGGAGAGGCAAGAGGACTTTGCCCCTCCTAACAAGTGAGCCCATGCAAAACACATGGCGATCAATGAGTGGCTAAGGCATTTCTTGACTTGGAGCACTAGGGGCGTGTTTGGTAACGATTCTATTCTGGGAAACAATTTTTTATGAGAAATGATTTTTTCTGATTCTCTTCTCGGGAACTATTTCTAAGCAAAATAATGCATTTGGTGACTTCCCAAAATTTCTACTTCCGAGATAGAGATACGTTTGGTAGCATTCTTAGCTTTTTTATTTCTTTTAATTTTCTAATTCTTTTATTGAATTTTTTTATTTTTTCCTTTTTCCTTTTCTCTTTGGCCAATGACCAACTGGGCAAGGTTCGACGAGCTCGCTGGAGGCCAGCGTGGCCACGGCAAGCCTCGGCCTCAGCGTAGCCTAGCGAGGCCCAACCTCGTGCCAACTGGGAGGCAAAGCCTCGCCATGGCCGCGCGAGGCCGGTCCTCACCAGATCTAGGCGAGGTCGACCTTGCCTAGCCAAGGAGAGGTCAAGCCTTGCGCGGCCATAGCTTGCCTAGCTAAGGAGAGGTCAAGCCTTGCGCGGCCATAGCGAGGCTCGGGCCAACAAGCCTTGTGAAGAAGAAGAAGAAGAAGAAGAAGAAGAAGAAGAAAGAAAGAAAAAAATACTTCTTGTTTTTGTTCAAAATCTATTCCCATGAACAAGAAACAAAAATTTTACTAAATAGAATTCTATTCCTTTTTCGTTCCCCCGAGAACAAAAGAACAAAAACAAAAATAGTTGTTCCGGGGAACAATAGTTGTTCCGGGAACAAAAACAAATTTTAACGAAGAAGAAGAAGAAGAAGAAGAAGAAAGAAAGAAGAAGAAGAAGAAGAAGAAGAAGAAGAAAGAAAAAAATACTTCTTGTTTTTGTTCAAAATCTATTCCCATGAACAAGAAACAAAAATTTTACTAAATAGAATTCTATTCCTTTTTCGTTCCCCAGAACAAAAGAACAAAAATAGTTGTTCCGGGGAACAAAAACAAATTTTAACAAACAGGCCATTAGTGTAAAAAGTAAGGACATAAAAAGCAGGGCAAAACCCTGCTGAAGGGAGGCTTTAGTCAAGCATTCGCACCGTCATAACTCGGTCATTACGTATAGAGCTGGTGGGTGACAAAAGAAAACAAATCGAGATACTAACTAGAAATACATTACATATTTTAGTTAATAGAAATTTCTATTTTCTGCAATGTCGAGTGAGACCTTAATGTGATTATTCCATATTTTAATGAGAATTTTGATTTAGTTTGATTTTAGTTATTCTATCTACTTAGATCATATTTTGATTTTTATATGGATGATATAACAATAAGTTAAATTACGTAATAACATTTTAGTGATAATATAAAAAGTAATCTAATTGAATTAGTAAAAAAAATTAGAGAAAAAGTCTCATTTGATGAATTCAAAAATGATATGCAAGCTTGTATTGTTGGATTTATATTAAGATTAATTCATATTAGAGTAGTGCCAGAAAGAAAACATGAACAACAACAAATAGAAAAAAAAATTTGAATAAGGCATAGGCCTCATACATGCGTCGTTAGTTACTATCAAAGTCACTACTAGTATTGTGGTCGCGCTGCTGCCCATTTGTAATGAGCACATCAAAATAAAATTCCTATATTATATCAAGACATCTCATTATGGCGTCCAGAGTTATCGTGTCGTTATCATGATTGCCTTAGAGAGTAATTGTTGAACTAACATCATTAAGATGATTCCACCATGTTACTGAATTCGATCATTCGAGTTTCCTTGTTGAGAGTGCTTCCATTCTTAGAGCAGCGGTATTGAAGTTTCTTTTTTCTAATACTTACTTATGATCAAGTCTTAGAAAATCAATGAATTTTTGCATGAGTTTTTCTTTGTCATTTTCCTGCCACGTTGGTGCAGCCCCTGTTCAAACGAGAAAGGTCAGTCCATTAATGACTGAGTTTAGCGAACTTGATAGGTCGATGATGGTGCTCAATAATGCTACACTTTGGAAAAGTAAACACCAATTAGTGGTCTCCTTTAAGGGTTTGAGGCAGAGACCAATAAAAAAGAAAAAAGCAAGGAAAGAAGAGAGAGTTGTGCGAAAGAAAAGGGGAGGGCCAGGGGACAAGAGAGAAAAGAAGCATCATGGTGAGGATGCGGTTGAAAAATGAAGAGAAAAAACCTAAAGGAAACAAAAACGAAGGGAGAATCCAAAGAAGCTGAGAGTAAAAAAAAATTAAAAAATTACTGTGGACACCTAAATTACTCCATCTTCTTAATATATATATATATATATATATATATATATATATATATATATATATATATATATATATAAATGTTCAGTTTTCTTATGTATAGTAATTCTCTTTTTTGCTTCTAGAAATGAATTGCAAGGAAAACCTCTCGGAAGTAATGCTCCTTATTTACTTTGCATAAGTCTTGACTCAATTTTGAAATTTTACCTACACTAATTAATTCATGACACCAATTTCATATGCAGTCTGCATCATTAGACTGAAAAGAAAGAAATTCAACAAAGAGACGATTTAAAGAGAAATAGTAACTTACCAACTTTTAAGGGAAATTACCGTTGACACCTAAATCTTTACCCAAAAGTCATATATGCTTTTTCATAAAATTCAGCTATCATATTCACAAATAATCTGACCCCTAATAAAAGTACATTTGTAATCCTCCATTTTCGATCTCTATGGCACTCTTTCGCATTTAAAATTGCAAACCCTGCGATGTGAACCGCCCAGTTACACAACCCAACCCGACTTTGAATTTTCTGTGGCAAATTTAAACGGGAATTCTAAGTCCTTAAGAGTTACCGCTCCCTCCAGGGGATTGCAATGGTCAATTTGAGGCCACTTTCCACACGGCATTCCTACGCGTGAATGAAGGAAATTAGCAGTGCGAAAATGCACAGAGGAACCAAAGGGAAAAGCCGGAAATCGGGGAATTATGGGTAAAAAAAAGGAGGTCAAAAGTGGACACGGCAGAGATAATCCAGCACCAGCTCATAATGACATCCGCACCTATTAAACCAATTCAGCGATGAGAAAGTCAACGTAAAGATTGATATTTAAGAACCCACGGAGTTAGTGAAATGAGATGGAGAGTTTGATGTTTTTGGAGACAAGAGAAATCCAATCTAGCTCAAAGATGACTTGGAAATTGCGAAGTACTTTATCGAGAAAATGATTAATTCTAGAGAATGATACCATGCTATACAAGGGCTTCTTTTCTCTGAGGAGGATCTATTCCTTTTTATTTATCACCCGAGTATGGGTAATGTATGCGTGAACAAATGGTATTTAAAAAAATAATTTAAATCATTTTGTTGCAAAATATTTGCATTATTAATTACGCAAATAAATTATTGATAAAAATAAACAATAAGAACTCTATCTATAAATATTTATGAAAAGAGAAAGCAAAACACGGCTAATTTATGTTAATGGTTAACCAGATAGACACACTAGATCTAGATAGAGGAAATTAATAAAGGGAAATTATATTATACCATCGAAAAAAAAAAAGAAAAATAAATGATATGTTATCTAAGTAGGAGAACAAGCCTCATAATGGAATTTCAAGCAGCCCTAACACGTTAAGCGTAGATTCAGAGTGGCATCAAGAGTATACGTTAATTGTTACTCACAAAGAGGCATTCACCTTTGAGCCAATTACAATTTCTGCCCTCGAGATGATACTAATTATATTGACATTTTGTGTCCCAAATAACGTGGAAATCTCAAATCCGGTTCACTTATTAAAGTTGATCAGACTCCCTTGCATCATTTAATAATCTCGCACACATGAAGGACTCCGACCTAATCAAACAAATAAGGCATAGGAAATTATATAAATATAAGTCCCGTTGAAATATTGCAAAATGAACAATATGAGATTTTATTTTATTTTATTCATTTTGTTTGAACGATGAGATATTTTCTAGAGGATTCATCAACTATTTCCATTTCATAGACACAAGATGCAAAATTATTTCAGGCAAAGACATAACCATCAAGGGAAAGACCGTTCCTCCTACCCTGATGAGCATAATCACAACAATCAACGTTGATTCTTCTGGCGAGGCCTATCCTCGCGTCGACTAGGGAGGCAGAGCCTATTGGAGATTGCAATGGCTGACTTGAGGCCACTTTCCACATGGCATTCCTACGCGTGAATGAAGGAAATTAGCAATGTGAAAACGCACGGAGGAACCGAAGGGAAAAGCCGAAAATTGGGGAATTCTAGCTCCAAAAATGAGGTCAAAAGTGGACACGATGGAGAAAATCCAGCACCTGCTATCACGTCTCGGAGCTCCGAGCATGTGCACATCCCTCGGTGGTATATGAAAATTGCAATGTCCTAGGACGCATCGCCAACCCATTCATTTTATTACACATGCGGAAGCGAATAAACAAATCCCCTGATAGCGAACGGCATGGGATAGAAAAGCAAGATAACAAATTCACAACCAAAACACGCTTTTATAAACAAATTAGGTTTATATACAATATTAGTCTATCTATCAAAAGATCAGCCCTAAAAAAGGAAACTGTCATACGACCCACTAGTCGGACACATTCACCGATCCTTCCAACTCCACAGGCTCCGGGGGCGCCAGGTCCATCACTGCACCATCAGGAGAGTCAGCTACACCCTCGCCAAAAGCGGCGTCAACTACCACAGAGGGGATCTCAAAACCCTAGAGGGGCCGAACTTTGTATCCATTGAATCCATGGTGGAACCACACCCTAAATCAATGAAGTACCCTCTTAGGTAGACCCTCATCGACCCAAACGGTAGTTATGACCAACTTGTAGACCCAATGACTACCAGGGACAGGGACATCTATACCCCGCTCAGTAATAGCCTGTGGCTGACCAAAACATTCCAAAGGAGCTGTCATCTAAGCACCGGAAAAAGATTGAGCCCATGACGGGGTGAGACAATGTCTCAGCAAGTTCACCCCCTAAACTCAAACTAGGAAGGAAATACATCTAACGGAAGTCTATACACACAAAATAGAGGACTTATCTTGCCTTAGTTTCCTCCTGCATGTCAGTACAATTTACTTAATCAATCAATCAATCAATCAATTCAATCGATCGATCAATCCATCAATCCATCAATTCAATCGATCAATCAATCCGTCAATCCATCAATGCAATCGATCAATCAATCCGTCAATCCATCAATGCAATTGATCAATCAATCTGGGGTTCCCGATTATAAGGCCAAATCATTATAACACGTCACATACCGTGCCACACAATTTTGTCCCATAATCCAACACTTCAATTTCAATTAAACACATGTTCCAACTTGATTACTACCCGCATAGGTACAATACACCGATGCACATCGATCTTCTGGCATTGCCAGGCTTCGTCTCACTCCTTTGAGCACGATAACATCCACCAACGCACATCAGGGATAGCATTCCTAAAGGAGCATCGGTCTAGAATTTACTGCAACCGGCATCCATTGTCCAAGGGCATCCCATATAGGGGCAACATCCTATCGACGCACATCGGGAATGGGTTCACTTAACCATCACATGATCAATCAATCTCGACCAAGGACATTGTGCTTTGCACTCAAATGCCTTATTTTAAATAATGACTTGGCATGTTTTCTTCGTATCAAAAACACCCGATAAAAATAATTATGTGGGTAGACGGTCAATTTGAGTTAGAAAAATTGATATCCTCCCTTTTAAAATCTCATTGTTTGATATAGTCTTTAAAACCATTTTCGGTGTCAAAACCCGATTCTTGGGATTTTCTAAATAAATATCAAAATTTCACAATTTTGAAATAAATAACCAAAATTTCAATCACCACTCAATTTACACAAAGTAACACTTAATTGTATAAACTAAGTACACCATTGTAATCGCACGAAATTTCAGTCACCGACTATCCCGATATAATTTTCAGAAAATAATAAATAATTAAATAAATCACAAAAATAATTAAATAATGCAATTTAAATACAATAAATACTAACTTAGGCCAAAAATGCTAATCTAACAACCTAAACAGGCCTAGAAAATTTTCAAACCTATCTAGATAAATAGTAGAATCTATCCAGCCCTTAATCAATCTATTCTAACCACCTTATATGCATAAACAAGCGATTAAATCACTAATCTAAACTAACTAACCACATAATCCCTAATTAACCTAAACTAATTATCCATTAAGTGTCATTAACTCCCTAAGCAGAGTATAGCAAGTAAACTCATCGGTTTAGCGGGCCGATGAGTCCACGACGACGGCGACGCAGAGGCAAGTGATAAACAAGCCTACAGTGACACCAACGAAGGTCCAAACAGGCCTTGAAATGAGCCTAGAAGCCTTAGCTTGGGGCTGAGCTTCAGCCTTTGCTCTTGGGTCAAGAAGGCTGGAATGAAGCTTGGCTTGGGCTGAAACAGCAAGGCGGGTGGCTAGGTGGCTGCAATGGGTGACAGCAGTGCTCAACGGTGGCTAGACGACGACGGAGACGCTTTGATCGATCGAACAAGGGCTCGGGATGATGGCCAGGACATGCAAATACGAGCGGGGATGGGCGGACGCAAGTAGGGGTAGGCAAACGGCTCGCGGGAGGTGTGCAGGTGCGCGATGGATTCGGTAGCTTCGGGCAATGGTTGACGGGCAAGGGGGAGATTGTTGGCTATTCTGTAGTTCTCTCAAGCTCAAACACACTCAACAATGGACAAAGTTGCTACAAGGAGGAAGAAGAAGCTATTGGCTAAAGAGGGGGACCCAATTGCCTAAATATCAAGCAAAATATCTCAATTTGCTCATTGCAAAGGCCCCACCTTAATCAGCCCTATCCTCAGCCATTTTTCCTAACTCAAACTTCCCCTAGTAGCTTCCCCAAATGGTCCAAATCTTGCTACCCCTTGGTCCTACGAATTTGGACAATTTCCCTCCAAATTTTATTCAATTTCTCATCAATTGGGCTCATTTCGGTCCCCATAAATTCAGCTGAGATTCCATCATCCATCTCATGATTTTTCCTCATCAATTGAACCAACTTGCTGGCCAAAAATGCGATAAAAAAACAGCCATCTAATTTTCCTCGTCCAAAAACACCTAAATTTGATTTTTCGCTGAAATCTCAGGTTTGCAAAAAAATCTTCGGATGATAAGTCGACGTTTCTCAAATGAATCGTAACATGACAGAACTTTCAATTTCTAAAATCAAGTTTAAATTCGTGATTAATTTCAACCGGGCGTGATTTTAGCGTGACCGAGCTTACCGGATAGCTTTGGGAAACTTTTAGTGCAATTGACCTGTGGTCGATTATTTTCGAGCCACATTGTACAACTTCGACTCATTGGCGACTATCGATTGTCATGAAAATCTTGAGGTTTCAAATACGGGCACAAGATACAAAAATGACAGAAAAATTGGTCTAGTGCCGTTCGACGAGAATTTTGCAATTAGGTGGAACCACCCACACATTAATCACATGCCTCTGTCGAATTAACCTATCTCCAGTCTCTAGTTGATTTTGACGGTGCCGTATTGACCCTTGTAGATTAGCACGGTCGAGCAGTCGATTTCTAGTTGAATTCTCAAGTCTATTGTGTTAAAATCCCTTAACGGCTTCACCTGATAAACTAGTTATCTCGTGAGTGATCAGCTTAGGGAAAAGAACTATAGGCGCCTCGATGAAAAGCCCAACTTGTTCAATTGAAAATAGAATCAGAAATTCAGGATGTCACACCTGCTTATAATGACCATATCATGAGCAAAGATTTAGAGTAAAAAGTAATAAGAACATAAAAGGCAAGAAAATCCAAGCCGAAGGGAGGAGGCTTTAGTCAAGCATTCACACGGTCACACCCCAGTCATCACGTATAGAGCTAGTGGCATATTGGGTCAGAAAAGAAAACAAATTAGGTAAATTTTAAGCAAAGATTTAGCATTATGTCCGTATAGAGCTAGTGCTCAGTCTAAGCAGTTTCTCCAACTTTGCAAAATTTCATGGAGTTTCTTTCTCAGTTGCACTTTATATTATTCATATCTTAAATTTTCAGTATGCATAAGACAAATGGAATCACTTTATTCATTAAAAAAATTATAATAAAAGAAAGCATGTTTATTCTACATTTCATGTAGAAATTGCTAATGACAATAGTACATATGGCTATACTGTGACTTTTGCATTCTAGACTATTAGATAGTATGACAGTCTAGCGCATGTTCTTAAGGCATTGAGAGCGCACACCATCATATAGTATATGTGTTCTTAGGGCAGCAAAGCATTACTTCCAAGCAAATAATAATATCCACACCTATTAAACCAATTTAGCGATGAGAAAGTCAACCTAAAGATTGATATTCAAGAACCCGTGAAGTTAGTGAAATGATATGGAGAGTTTGATGTTTTTAGAGACAAGAGAAATCCAATCTAACTCAAAGATGGCTTGGAAATTGCGAAGTACTTTCTCGAGAAAATGATCAATTCTAGAGAATGATACCATGCTATACAGGGGCTTCTTTTCTCCAAGGAGGATCTATTCCTTTTTATCTATCACCCGAGTATGCGTAATGTATGCATGAACATATGGTATTTAAAACAATAATTTAAATCATTTTGTTGCAAAATATTTGAATTATTAATTATGAAAATAAATTATTGATAAAAATAAACAATAAGAACTCTATCTATAAATATTTATGAAAAGAGAAAGCAAAACAAGGCTTAATTTATGTTAATAGTTAACCAAATATATTTAATCCCATTATTCCACTTGGAACAAAAGCACAAGTAGAGAGACACACTAGATCTAGATAGAGGAAATTAATAAAGGGAAATTATATTATACCATTGACAAAAAAAAAAAATGATATGATATGTTATCTAAGTAGGAGAACAAGCCTTGGAATGGAATTTCAAGCAGCCCGCACACATTAAGCATAGATTCAGAGTTGCATCAAGAGTATACGTTAATTGTTACTCACGAAGAGGCATTCACCTTTGAGCCAATTACAATTTCTGCCCTCGAGATGATACTTATTATATCAACATTTGGGTGCCAGATGTCACGCCCTGATCCTCAAGCATGTGCCCATCCCTTGGTGGTTGATAAAATTTGCGACGTCCCAAGACGCATTGCCGACCCAATTGATTATGCACATGCGGAAGCGAATTACTAATCCCCTGACCACAACAAACATGGGATAGAAAAACAGGACAACAAATTTCAAATCAACACATTATTAAAAACCACAATCTGGTTTATAAACATAAGCCAACTCTAAGGTCTAAGTACAAGACGTATATCTCCAAAAGAACTTTTGAGCCACCCATGCTCCTGACCCTTCTGCCTCAAGCTCTAAGTTCTTCACACTAGGGACTTGAAAAGTTAAGCCCATGATAGGGTGAGATAATGTCTTAGCAAGTTCACCTCCTAAACCCTGACTATGAAGGAAATACGCCTAAAGACAGTCTATGCACGCAATACAAAAGACTTACCTTGTATCAATTCTCTCATGCATGTTAGCACAATTCATATATCACATAAGTGCCATAATGACATTTGAGCATTTGGAATGTCTCGTTTCAATCATAGTCAATCAATCAATCAATTGAATCAATACAAGCGATCCATCATTCAATCAAACAATCACTCACGGAGGTCCCGATTATAAGGTCAAATCGTTATGACACGTCTATTATCGTGTCGCATAATTTCGTCCCATAATCAGGCGTGGACAATTCATATGGATGGTTCCATTCACACCTGATATTCACTCTCAATATTCAAATTCTCAATCCAACCTCAACATCCCCACTCAATATTCCTGCTCAATACTCAATACTAGGCCCAAGGTTCTAGAGATGCCCTCTCCCCACAAAGTTCCGACATCGCGTGGCACCAAGTCCCTGACCACAATCAGTCATAGTACGAGGTATTAAAGGTGGCTCCCATGAATTCACACTGTCGTATAGCACTTAGTTATCAACTATACTAAGCAATATCTCAAGGTACTACAGGTGGTTCCCACGAAGTCGCGTTGTCATGTAGTACTTAGTTCTTGACTATAAAAAGTACTAGTACTCACACGAAGTCTTGCTATCGTGTAGTACTTAGTTCTTGACTATGCATGATAGTACTGCAAGGCTTCTAGAGGTGGCTCACATGTGACTCAAGTCACCATGTAGCACTTAGACCTTGACTACAATAAGCAAGGGTACAAGGTACTAGAGGTGGCTCATGTGAAATTCCATTATCGTGTAGTACTTAGTTCTTCGCCGGCTCACTACCCATCGAGTTCCCTTAACACAACACATGTCACCTCAACTTTCAATAGTCATCTTGCCATGACTATGAACCATCACACGATCACTCAACCACGACCAAGGGCATTATGCTCTATACTTAAATGCCTTAATTAAGATAACAAACTTGGCATATATTATTCATACTAAAAACACTCGATAAAATAATCGCGTGTAAGTACACAGTCAGTTTGAGCAAAAAATACCATATCTTCCTTTTCAAAAATCCTACTATTTATTATAGTACTGAAAAATATTTTTGGCATTAAAAACTGACGCCCAGTATTTTCTGAACAAAATATCAAAATTACACAATTTTGGGATAAATACCCAAAATTACAATTTACACTCAATTTGCACAATATGGCATTCAATTGCACAAACTAAGCACGCCATTGTAAACAACACGAAATTCCGATCACTAGCTATTCCGGTATAATTTTCAAAAAATAATAAATAATTAAATAAATACCAAACATAATTAAATAAATACAATTAATTACCAAAAATACAAACTTAGGTCGAAAATGCTTAACTAACTGCCCAAACAGGCCGAGAAAATATCCGAACCTATCTAGATAAATAGCACAACTTATCTAGTCTCTAATCTATCTGTTCTAACCACCTAACATGCACAAACGAATAATTAAATCGTTAATACATTCTAACTAACCACCTAATCCATGCTTAACATAAACTGATCACCCCTTCAACGTCATTAACTCCCTAAGTAGATTTTAGTGAGTAAACTCACCGGTTTAGCGCAAAAATCGGTTCAAGGCAACGGCGGCGGGACGGCAGCCGAAACTCGGGCTTACAGTGACACCAAAGGGAGCTCGGACCAGGCTAAAAACGGTCCAACACGTGTCAGCCAAAGCTGAGATTTGGACTTGCTTCTATGAAGGGCTGCTGGTCAGTCCGGATGGGCTGATCTCGGCTCGGTTTGGGGTTGAATCGCGGGCTGGACTGGAGGTGAGGAGGGCTACTTGACGAACTAGATGCTGGTCGTGAGTGAAATGGACAATTGAGGGTGCTGTTGTGGCGTGAAGTGTTGAAGGTTGGGCGGTGTTGTCACTGTAGGGAGAGGGGACAAAATGATGGAGTCGAGCGAAAGAGTCAACGTCGGGGCTTCACTATTGGGAGGGGTTGACTTGATGGAGATGTGGGATGGCGTGAGTGGACAGCACGTTGGCATGAGGCAGCAAAAGAGAGAAATGGAGGGGGATGGACATCAGGCGGTGTAGGCAAGAGGAGGAGGGTTTTGCCGCGGTGGGAGATCGATGCTGGACGTGTGGCAGTGTGAAATGGATGGTGGACTACTTTGGTGGCGAGACAATAGGTGATGGTGGATGAGTGTGAGCTATAGGCGTTGGGATGAGAGAGAGAAAACGTGGGGAAGAATTCACTGGCAAAAGGGAAAGGCAAAAGCGGCTCGTTTTGATGAGGCAGGTCTTCACACGAAGAAGAAGGGCCAGCAGCAAGTTGGCGTGTAAGAGAAGATTGGAGAGGGGGAAGAAAGTCAAAGATAATATCCCAAATTAATCAATGCTTGGTCCCCCAAAAGTCTCCATGACTATCCCTTGGTCCCCCAATTCTTTCTTGCACATAAAATCTCACAAATTATAAATTTTAGTGCCAAATGTTGCAACCCCCACCCAAGCCTACGAATTTCACAATTTTGGACTTCAACTTCCTCACCAAATCTCCAATTTGATGTCCAATTTTGCTGAGGAAGAAGCCCACACAACTTCCACAATTTCCCTTCACCAAGTAGCTCACTTTGGAGGCCAAAAATCCCCTCTATTTGGCCCATCCGAATTTCCTTTCGTTTTCGAATCTTCCGAAATTGATTTTCCGTAAAAAATGTTGGGCTCACTGAAAATTCTTTGAATGATGAGTTGACGTTCCTAAAATAAATCATGACACGCTATAACTTTTGATTCTTGAAACCGGGTTCAATTTCGTGGTTAATTTCAACCGAATGCGATTTTAGCATGACCTAACCTATCAGGTAGGTTTTAGGAATTTTTAGTGCAATTAACTTGTGGTCGATTATTTTCCAACCACATTGTATATCTCCGACACATTAGCGACTCTTAGTTGTGGTGAAAATCTCGAAGTTTCAAATATAGAAACACAATACCAAAATGACAGAAATATCGGTCTAGTGTCAATCGACAAGAAGTTTGCAATTAGGTGGAATCACCCACACTTAATCACATGGCTTAGTCGAGTCGGCCTATCTCCGGTCTCTAATCGATTTTTAACTATGCCATAATGACCCTTGTAGATTAGCACGGTTAAGCAGTTGGTTCCTGGCTGAATTCTCAAGTCTATTGCGTTTATATTTCTTAACGGCCTCACCTGATAGGCTAGTTATCTCGTGAGTGACCAACTCAGAGAAAAAAAGTATAGGCGCGTCGATAAAAAGCCCAACTTATTCAATCGAAAAAAAAAAAAAACCTGAAATTCAGGATGTCACACCAAATAACGTGGAAATGTCAAATCCGGTTCACTTATTAAAGTTGATCGGAGTCCCTTGCATCATTTAATATATCAATATGCCCACGCAATAACCTTGCACACATGAAAGACTCCGACCTAATCAAACAAATAAGGAAAGGGAAATTATATAAATATAAGTCCCATTGAAATATTGTAAAATGAACAAGATGAGATTTTATTTTATTTTATTTTATTCCTTTTGTTTGAACGATGAGATATTTTCTAGAGGATTCATCAACTATTTGCATTTCATAGACACAAGATGCAAAATTATTTCAGTCAAAGACAGAACCATCAAAGGAAAGATTTCTCCTCCTACCTTGATGAGCATAATCGCAACAATCAACGTCGATTCTTCTCTCGAAAATCACAACTCTTGGATCATCATCATTTACATTCGCAAACCACGATTATTTTTCTTGATTCACAGGAAGTTGGTGATATGGACCTGAGCAGGTCCTTAAGAGGTTCAAGGAGGAAATAGGTTGGAGATTCATCTAGGGGTGGGAGATCCCACACTGTCTTCCATATTCCCTTTCTATCGAAAAGACAAAGATAAACAGGGAATTAGGGAGCTTCACAGTAGGGAAGGTAAACTCCACGTCAAAGCAAGTTTGTTTCCACTAGCTACCGTTGGGTAGGCGGGTATAGTAGCCATGCACGCCTAGGATAAGTTAAGGTGAGTGAAAGACCCACTACATAACTATCTTGCCTTATGGCACTATTCTCAACCATAGACTAGGTCTATATTCCTGGTTAAGAACAGTGCCATTATTTTTCTTGATTCACAGGAAGTTGGTGATAGTGATGAGGCCCAATCCTGGAGCAATGGCATATTAGATAGGTATCGTCGCATGCTTTTACTCTTTTTTTTAGTTATTTATATTTTTTTTTTCATTTTCATTCTACACTATAGACTATTACTAGAATATATAAAAATGATTTTTTCTCTCTTTAATGATTTAATTGCTTTTACTCCACCCTCGCATGACTTTGACTTTTCTATCTATTTTTCCTCCGTAGATACTATGAAATAAGATATTTTCGATATTTTTGATATTTTCGATATATTATGTAAGATGGCCAATAATGACTAGACGCCACGCAAGCAATTTTGATGGCAATTGAGCGGAACGATTACTTTGAAATTTTGTGTGAAGATTTAGCATTATATTGACAAAATTGAAAATTTTATGATTTGATTATCTTATGTACAATAGGTTTAAAAATGATTTAATAAATATCCCGACTGAGTTAATTCTTCATCAAGCAGTGAGCATAGAAGTGGAGCTCAACCCTCAAACAGCAGAACAATGATCCTGCGATCCATGCCTTTTTTGTTAAATTGTAGCAATTCCCATCATCCAATGCTTTATGTTATTGGGATTTTTGAGACGCTATAACCCAATTGGTTTGATGTTGCTAGTCGCAACCATCAGATAATTCTTTGTCTTGTGTAACATTTACAAAATGTTGTAAAAATCGACAAGAAATAGAGATTTGTTAGTTGTGGAGGGATGGGACCAGTTAAGCTATTATGAGATAGATCCAAACTCTCTACATTCTGTAAATCGGAAAACGTTCCCGGGATCGATCCTATCAAATGATTGTGTGACAGGTTCAATGCTCGAAGTTCCCTCAAGTAGCTCAACTCTGGAGGAATAAAGCCTGTCAAATTGTTCTGCGAGAGATCCATTCTTGACATGAGGTTTAGGATGCTAACCTTATAAGAATCCAACCTACTCTTTGTGATGAAGTTTACTTCTTCTAATCTAATTATATTCGGTACCATTTCTAGATATAGATATTCATAAGTCAATTTGAATTTGACCCTATTGTCATGCAGTTCCCAATACTCTTCTAAAAGTATATCACCTATGTATGGAGATGGCTTAAAGTATCCAAATGGCAAATCATTCAAACAATAAGGAATTTTCCCATAAAGATTATTATTAGAGAGATCCAATATGCCCATATCTTTCAATAGGCACAGATTTGGAGGAATTGAACCTTCAAAATTATTTCCTTGCAGTAGAAGAATCCTCAAGTTCCGAAGTAAACCAATCCACCTTGGGATCTCACCTAACAATGTGTTTTGTCTAAGGTCCAATGTGACAATTGATGAAGCTTCAAAAAGAAACTCAAGAAAATGCCCACCAAGAGTGTCATTTGATAAATGCAAGAACCCCATAAATCTAACATTGGCGCAAAGAGGTATATTCGGCCCAAGGTTGTTACTTGAAAGGTCTAGAAGACTGAGTAATTTCAAGTTGCAGAAGCTATACGGTAAAGGACCTCCCAATAAGTTACTCGCCAACATAAGCCCCTACAAGTTTGAATATATCCAATCCAATTAGGAAGTGTTCCAAATAGGAAATTATGGCTCACATCCAAAACCGTCAAGATGGAGCTATTTAAGGCACCACGCGATATGTCCCCTCTAAAACAATTGTTATACATATATAAAGATCTCAAGTTTCTTAAGTTAGAATACCTCGGTGGCATTTGGCCTTGCAAATTGTTGTGTGACAATTTCAAAATATTAAGTGACGTACAATCTTTGGCTAATGTCTCTGGTATCACTCCAGTGAAGCTATTATTCGACAAGTCCAATGATTCTAGAAGTTGCATATTGCCCATTGAGGGAGGGATTCCACCACTTAGTAAGTTGTTTGAAAAATTCAAATAATCCAACTTCGGGAGGATAAAACCAATTGAAGATGGAAGCTCTCTTCCAATAATATTAGCAGACACATCAAACAACCATATGTTGGCAAGACTCAAATTAGAAGGCAAATGAAAAGTACCCAACAATTCATTGCCTATGAGTTCCAACCGTTCTAGATTTACACTGTTGTCTAGTAGCCAGTTCGGGAAATGTCCTCTCATTCCATTGTGGTTGAGTTGAACACCTCTCAAGTCATATTGTCCCTTTAGAAAGCTAGGAATTATGCCATTTGCATCTTTGTTGAGCACACGGTTCAATAAACTAAATACCTTCAATTGAAATGAAGGAAACCAAGTGGGGTCTTCTATATTTACTTCCAGACGATAACAGCTGTCGACGAGGTGGAATACCTCAAGGTTAGAATTATCAGCTAGGGAAGCAAGCGAAAGTGAGCCTTCAAAAGCATTTCCAAATAAGACAATATATTCAAGTGACTTGAGATTATTGAGGAGACACGAAGGAATGGCCCCGCTAAAAATTGTTATATTGAACATCAAGTGCACGAAGTGAGGTCATATTGCATGAGCACGAAGGAAGAGGACCCAAACCCCATTACCAATAATGTGCAACTCCTCAAGGTTCCTTAATTCCCACAAGGCTGTTGAAGTGGACACTAGTATCATGTTATATAAATTCTTTAATTATCCTCTATTATGCACATTTATGAAATTTGCATGCACTATCATGCTAAATAGAGCGATTTTAAATCATTTGTTTCTTCTTCAATGCACTATTTGTATTGATGTATAGTTTATTATTACTTTGCTAATTTCATTTGTATGTAAAATATGTGTTATCATCTTGTTTAGACCATTTTTACATAACTTGTTTTTATATGCGGGCTATCCCATCTTTTAATGCCATTTATTTCCCAACGAGAGCTGAATGCTTTATCAAATTGTTATTCATACTTAATTTAACTTAGTTTGTTCTTATCCACTTGAAGTGATAGGAATGATATCAAATCTAAGAGTTTCTTTTTTTCAAATGTAATGATGAATGTTCTAACTACAAGACTCATCATAATTATGCACTTGTCATTACTAATTTGTGATATATTCTAAAGATTTTTTTTTTTTTTTGTTCTATAGACTTTTGAAATAAGTGCATTGGAAGTCTTAAAATTTGTTATGAATATGCAATTGAGTCATAAAACTTTTAAAAAGTGCAATTAAATCTTAAATCTTGTTACGAAAGTGCAATCGAGGTCTTAAAACTTTCAAAAAAGTATAATTAAATCTTGAAACTTATCAAATTCGTCCAATCAAAACGTTCCATTGATTGTACTATTTGAAATTTTTATGATTTAAATGTATTTTCATAATGAGTGAATTTTCTAAAAGTTCTAGGAGTCGATTGTACTTTTGTGATAAGTTTTAAGAGTTAATTCCACTTTTGAAAGTTTTAAAACTCAATAATATTTTCATGACAAATTTTAAAACGTGTAGTGCACCTATCCCTAGACTTTTTATAATAATAGATAATGTTTTC
Organism: Eucalyptus polyanthemos subsp. polyanthemos; assembly: GCA_017140185.1. Classification (NCBI taxonomy): domain Eukaryota; kingdom Viridiplantae; phylum Streptophyta; class Magnoliopsida; order Myrtales; family Myrtaceae; genus Eucalyptus; species Eucalyptus polyanthemos. Next base: position 6,949,744 of record CM029458.1, on the reverse strand, counting down.
TATTAATATGGTAACAGTTGATTTTCTGTTTTCTTTTTTTATATTCATTTACTTGTAAACCGTGGCATTAGTTACCATTAGTGAAAAATGAATGCATTTCCGTAGGAGTACCTTCCAATAACGTTGAAGCACTCAATCCACCAAATCCAATATCTAAGGCCTTAAGAGATGTTATCCTCGCAATGTCCAGGAGGGCATCATTAGCCAAATTGTTACCCAAAAGATCCAGCACCTCCAGATTTGGACCTGTGATTGACAAATAAAAGGCTTTCAAAATTGAAGGTTACATATCCACAAGGCATAGTCTTCTATTTTACATAATACCTTCAAGATGATTGGAAGATAAATTTTGGGCCTCCATTGAAGTTTGCTTGTACAACGCGGGGATTTGTTGTAAAAATATTGTTAGATAGAAATAGCCTCTTCAATATCTTCAGGTGCAGCATTCCATTTAAATCTGATTATGGAAAGATCCATAAATGCATTTTAGTTAACTAATTATCTACAAATATTCATATGTCTACCCAGTATTGAGAATAACCATATGCTTGTTATGAGGAGAATTGTTTTATAAGGAGAAACCAGTTGGTCTAACATATCCAAGCATAAAAAATTAAAATAAAAAGTCTTGTGTTACATGACTTTGTAAACCAATTTCATAAACAAGTAACTTATACCTCTAACAATATCTATTAGACATTATCTAGCAAAGGTGAGAGAATATTATCCCATGTGCGCCCACGTAAGAGTTCACTTTACCTCTGTAATTACCACGTGACACGATACATGACATAATTTTGTCATGTGACCCACGTTCCACCAACAAGCATTTGTTTATTAATTTTCCATTTCTAAACTTCTATCTACTGTTGAGCTTAAATTTCAAAACATGAATAAGGAGAATAGAATCTTCATATATTCTTGAAGATATAGTTTATTTTGCCTGGAGAATGTTCCGTTACATGCTTGCCATGTGACTTTCGACTTCACCCGCATTCGACCAATAAGCATTAGTTTAATGATTTATCGCCTTCAAACTTTTATCTTTTTTATTTTAAATTTTAAAAGATAAATAAAGAGAAAGGTTTTCACCTGTATTCTTGAAGATATAGTTAAGTTTGCCACCGCCAAACTTCAAAATCTTATTACTTTTAGTTTTAAACAATGCACAAGGGGGAATTATCATGTTCCTCAAATATGGGAATATTCTTCCAACAAAGAAATTGTCTACATTTAGAACTCAGCAAGATGCAACAAACTAGTGATATGTTTCATATGTAACAATTATTGTTAATTTGAAGGATTAATACCATGAAAAACTCCAATACACTTATAATAAATTTATCCCAAACTAATTTTTTTATCATAAAAAATCCCCAAATTGATACACTTGTGATAAATTTACTCCAAACTAATTTTTTCCCACTAAAAATCTCAAACTTATACATATGTGATAAATTTACCCTCCGTTAGTTTCCGTGAAATTTTATCATCAAATTATTAAATTTGATGACACGTAATAGTTAACGAGTGTATTACTTTATCTCATGTCACAGTTATATCAATTTTGTGGTTTTCCGTGGTATTAATTTAATTTAACGGCTTGTTTATTTGTCATAAATATATTAGTTTGGAGTTTTTGACGGTCACAAAATTAATTTTGGATAAATTCATCACGTGCATACTAGTTTGAGATTTTTAATGGTAAAAAAATTAGTTTTGGGCAAAATTTATTATAGGTGTACCAATTTAAAGCTTTTTGTGATTAAAAAAATGGTCCGGGGTAAATTTGTTATATGTGTACCAATTTGGGATTCGAGATATTAACCCCATTTTATATAAGTATTGCAATTTAGTTAATCAATTTCTTATTTTCATTCATAAGGAAATTAAGCAGAATATAAAATCCTTTTACTTCAATATTACAATAAAACCTCTGAACTTGCATTATGTTGTTAAAATGGTAAATAGTTAAAAATTGCGACTTCATTTAAAACATAACATATTTACATTTTATTTAGAATTTGTAATGATAGTTGGAATGATTTAATCTATAAATTTACTTAGCTCGACTCCAAAATTTTTGCAAGGACATTAATTAGAATAAAGTTCATAAATTCTAATTTGTTTTGCCGTAGCTTTTTCCTCCAAATTCACAATTCAGGTAGATTTCAAATAGTTGAGTGATGAAGAGAGAATATTGCGATTTGACTTAATTTCTAAATAAACAAAATGGAACATACTTTTGCACATTTTTTTACTAAATAAACCAGCGCGAATTATTTTATTCAAGTAGTTCAGTTTATTGAATCAAAAAAGCAAACAAAGAGAGAGACAGAGACAGAGACAAAGACAGAGAGCACTGACCATGGGAAAGAGCGGGTTTCGAAAATTACGTGGTAACTTGCAATGGAACATGGAAGGAACTGGGTTGCGTCGGGGCTTAGATCGATAAAATTCGAAACAAGTTGAGAAGCCGAGTTGAGATCATGTGTGCGCTCTTGCATCTATCCGTGCCCATTAGGCAAAAATTGGAAACTAGTGTGATCTTTTAAGGAAAGATGTCTCTAATGTCTAGTTAGAGAACTATGCAAGCATTTCAGCTGAGCTCGTTTGGGTATTTCGACATCACCCTACCATCTTGACATTCGGCAAAGGATTAGTCTGACAGACAGAAGGTAGGATTAATCTGATCTGTACAATTTGGGAAGCAGGCAAGCCCCCTGCTCATAAGTTGAAGCATGTCTATCAGTATAGATCAGTTCGAATAAACGATTGACTTCTTCGCCGCTAGCTAGATGCCAGCACTCCGTTAATAGTGGTTAGGGATCTAGAGAGAAGCAAAGCATCCACACAGGTTAGAGGATTGAACAAGGACTCGATCTCAGCAGCATCACACTGAGTAAAAATGAGTTTTTCCCAGCTTTTATTGCGGGTGACTGAAACGACTAGCTCAAATTCTACATGAACCCTTCCATGATGACGCAGGCCATTTAAACATTCAACATAATATCTTTTTTCATGATTTGTGGGTTGTTTTATTTTTATTTATTTCAGTTCTGTGTGTGATCACGAGGCATTTGATTGCGTTCCTGGTGTGTCTAGAATTGCCGAATGGCGCTTTTAGTACGAACAAGTCAATGTAGTATCGTGATGTTTATGGCTGGTTACCATGCTGAGCTACGGGTCATTTTCGTTAGTTGACCTTTCTTGCAACCGGCAATCAAAATTGCCATTTAAAATCTTCATCTTCTTTTGGTGCCGTATCAGAGCAGCAGGTGCAGCAGATGAATAACTCAAGTTCGTAACACTAAGTGCATGCATATTGAATTAAATTCAGAAGATTGGTTTCTTAGAAATAGACGAGGGTTTTGTTCGCCATTTTCATTGCTGGTGGACAGTCTTGCTCAAACAGCAAGGACAAAACTAAGACGGATAGCCAGGGACATCTGTGTGATTAAGATAACCTCTCTCTCTCTTTCTCTCTCTCTGTGTTCCTGGTAATAATACATCACAATTTCAGTCCACCATCGATGGAAAATCGTTTCTCCACACGAGCGGCACTGTCAATGTTAAGAAAAAAGTGCGCAAATGGCAGACCTTATAATAAACTATTGCACAATGCTCTGAAAGTTGTTTGTTGCTAAGATTTTCCGAATGAAATTCCAGTGTGTAAATGGCTTTTGTAGTGAAGAGTAGCTCACTGGTTGTCAAAATTGAATCTGCATGTATCAGCTCAAGCGAGCTATATAGCCATGAGTCAGTGCTCTCCCCATTCATTAATACCATTTTTGGCCTTCTCTCTCATCTTAGCAGACAGGATTAAACCAATTTCTATGAATTATGATCTGAAGATGAATTCTGACTACTAGTGCAGGAACTTGATCGAGTCCCATGGCAACGATGTTTCATCGGACTTACGAAAATAAGACGCTCTCTTTTGAAGCCCACAGACGCATCTAGCGCAATATAGTCTTCAGGGTACAAATTCTTTTATGAACTTGAATCATATGACAGAAGAAGAAATAAGGTTGCTTCATTTTGGCAGGTATGCGGCTCGCTCTCATAGAAGAATCAGATTCATATTGGCCAAAGCAACTTGACCGGCCAATCTAGCTTCAGAAAATCAGCTACTTTAATGGTACCCGGGTGTCACTTTGCGATGTGTCATTGAAGTTGAGAGCAAAAATGTCGTAATACGTTGTAAAATTGTTTTACGGTGATCAATTGTAACTGAGTGTAAAGAGTCCTTGGAAATATTCAAGGAAAATCATAGCACTTGCCAATTTGTGATAACAAGTCACAGCCATGGTTGTTGTATCTGTGGCCACTAGGATCTATCCAAATTTATAGGAAAATACATAAAATATCACGATCTAAAAGTTCAACATGCGTAGCAAATACTCGAGATGTTCGAATGCTTACAAGCACCATTTGCTATGGAAACAATGGGATATCCTTGCTAAGAAAACCAAACGCTAAGTTGAGATAGTAGGAGTTTAAGTAGAGAAAAACGACGACCCCAACAAATGCCGCCACATAAGATCTTGCGAAACTCCACAAGAAGGCATCTTTCCAGGACTCATCATCTCTGCCATTGTTTGCAGTTTACCTTTGTAAATTGCTTCATCGAAAGTCGAATCGGTTCTTTGAGTTAGATGTCTTGCCTGACAAGTTGTTGTGAGCAAAGCTAAAGAGTGGAAGTGCATAGCTCTGTTGGTTGCAAAGGAATCGGACCGGTTAACTCGTTGTAAGAAAGGTCCAACCTCTATATTCCTTAAATTGTAAAGTATTTCTAGAATCGGTCTCATCATATGGTTATGCGATAGATTTAAAACATATACATCGTTCAAATAACCAAGGATACAGCCCATCAAATTATAGTGCAAGAGATCCTTTCTAAACAGATATTCCAAAAAGTTTCCCTTATAAGATTCCAATCTACTCAATGACATGAAGGTTACTTCTTCTAGCTCATCCAAAAAAGCACTTGTGAGACTATCATCATGGAGAGATGATAAGCCGAGCTTGTTGGAGAAAACTTCCTTGAATGTTTTGAAGCTAACAAAACCTTTTCATCAGTCTAGTCTGAAGACTTGCATACTCTTCCATCAAAGTCTAAAGACCTCCGAATTGCCAAAATCAAGACTCAAAGTCTATTCTCATTGACAGTTTCTAGCCATCGAAGAAGGCTTATACAAAACTGGGTGTTTCGTTAAGGATTTGACTTTATCGACTGGAGTAGATCTCCTGGCTGGATATAGCATGTCGGAATCCATTATTCAAATCAAGATTGATTCAGGGATTTGGATCCGTTGATTGGCGAAGTATACTTTGAAGGTTTTATTTATGGAAACCTAGATCCTGATTGTATGGATAAGCAGGATTAATGGGCTATCGTCATGTTCCTTAAATAGCTCGAAGATCTTCCTAATTGATTCTGTCCAACGAGTATATTGGGAGAATTCCTTTGATAAGTGCCAACGGGTATAATGGCATAAAGGAGTATATAAGGAAGATGTTCTAGTTGTTTGAGTATGTGCGCGATAGAAGAATTCCAAAGTCTGAAGTTCCTTGTTCTTAGTCAATTAAACTGTTGAACGAAATATTGTACGCAAAAGAAAGTCTCTATCTTTGAGAGACCTTGAGGAAGTATAGTAAAGTCTCTACACTGTGGAATCAAGGAAGAGCTTTACTGTAACAACTCTTTTGTTCATAGTGAAATCCAGCCGGAGGGCTGTCAGTACGGAAGAGTGGACGTAGGCTTAGATTAAGCCGAACCACTATAATCTCTGTGTTCACATTCTCTTCCATACGCTTTTTTACTTTGATCGTAATTCGTTTTGGTTACAAGAGACAAATTTCCTTTTCATAATCTATTGTTGAGTAGTGCTTCATATTTATTTCATAAAATTGTTTTTACGCCTATTCACCCCCTTTAGGTGCTCGTACTAGTTTTCACAATTGGTATCAAAGCTTGTGTACTCACTTAAATTGAAGTGTTTTACTTCAGAATTAAAGATCCATGACTAGTATGTTGGCTCCAGGACTGGTTGAAGGGCAAAGTAATACCAGACTACCTTATTTTGATGGGAAGAAATATAACATATGGAAAAACAAGATGAATGTATTTTTAAGATCAAGGGATCCTCTAAAATGGGATGTGGTAGAAAAAGAAATCATTCATAAAGCTGCACCTGTCTCAGAAAGAGGAAAAGAAGCCGTTGAGTCTAGTGAGATGACTCAAGAATAAATAACCAAGAGACAAGCTCTTGATGAAAAAGCAATTTATTATTTATATTGTGCATTATCACCTACTGAATATAACAGAATATCTTCTTGTGCTACAGCTAAAGAAGTTTGGGATAGATTACACATCACCTATGAAGGAATTGATCGAGTGAAAGAAACCAGAATCAACATTCTGCTCGGTCAATACAAAGCATTCAAAATGAAATCAGGAGAATTTATCACTGATATGTTTAGTCGTTTTACAGAGATCGTGAATAGCCTTGAAAATCAAGGTCAACTAATTTCTGATCCCATGAAAGTAAACAAGCTTCTGCGTGGACTCTCCAAGGACTAGAATCACATAAAGACCTTAATAAGGGAGACACAAAGGATTATGCCACTTTCTGTCGATGAATTGGTTCGGACTCTTCAGTCTTATGAAGTGGAGCGAATCAACGAAGATGAAGATCCTAAAGAGCTTGATCTCATGATAAGAAGATTCAGAAAGCTAAACAGAAAGGGAAGAAGATTCAATCCAAAGAAACAAAGTTTTCAAAAGCAACGGAGTAAGTTTGTTGAGGATGATGAATCCAATAGAGATGTAGTATGTTTTGAATGTAAGAAAAAGGGACACATCAGACCCTAGAGAATCACATTTAAGTGCTGCAAAGCGTATTATCAAATACATTACCTCAACTTCAAACTTGGGTCTCTAGTATCCTAAAGAAGGAGACTTTACTCTTCTTGGATACTCAAACGCAAACCTAGCCGTATGCAAAGTTGATGGAAAGAGCACCTCGGGCACCTGTCAACTACTTGGAAGCAGGATAGTATCTTGGTTTTCAAGAAAGCAAAGTACAGTAGCTCTTTCTACAATAGAAGCAGAATATGTAGCTCTTGGAAGTTGTTGTTCACAAATTATGTGAATAAAACAACAATTAAGAGATTTTGGAGTTGAAGATTTATGCACTAAAATCAAATGTGACAACACCAGCGCAATCAATCTCATCAAGAATCCAATTCTTCACTCAAGGGCAAAACATATAGAGATTCGACATCATTTCATTAGAGATCATGTTCAAAATGGAGAAGTTTCGATTCAGTTTATTGACTCAAAGAATCAACTGGCTGATATATTTACAAAGCCTTTGAAGAAAAATCAATTTGAAGCTATTCGTTCCAGACTCAATATCTTAAAGTCTGAGGAAGTTCAGACTTAGCACTGAAAGTCTAAAGGGTCTCCGTCTCGAACAATTAAGATCTATGACTATAAGTTATTTCTATTTTAGAAATTTATTTCTCAGATCAAAACTTGAAAAGGTACGATCATCCGAAATTGATTGGTATTATTTCCCAATTTTCATAATTATTGCAAACCTACCTTTTCGGAAAATAAGTGATTTTTGAAATGACAGTTATTTAAAAGGCAGTTATTTGTTTTTAAAAGGTATTCTTATATTTCCTTTTTTTTATGACGATTCGTATACCTCGCTTTGAACTGCCTTATATACTATCGGTCCCTCTTTGTTTTTACTCACAAACCCTGAAGAGAGCACCGATTTTCCACTTCTGTCTTCCTCTCTTGTTTAATCCTCGAAAAAGTTTTCATCTTTCTTGGGAAACAAGCTTGGAGTCTCTCAAAAACTATGAAAGATGTCGTCTCAAAGAAAGTCTTCGAGGATCGCGAACAGGGGACCACAGCAAATGCGTGAGGGGCCTACACACTTCGATCTTACTGAAGAAAAAGAATCTCTTAGACAGCAACAGAGCCCACAACATTCTTAGCAGCGTCCATCTCCTCTATCTAGACCTCAGGATGTTGCACATCAAGAAGAGGAGGAAATCATCGAAGATGCAGAGCCTATAAGAACTCATAAGCCCTCTTTTTCCTATAAGCTATATCGTGCTTTGAAGAGGAGTGGTACTTCGTTGAACTACATTGATAAATTTATTAAGGACAAAGGGTATAGAAATGAAACTTTCTTTTTACGCATAATGGAACGATTGAGAATTACCCCTACTTGGTCGACAGAAGAGGCATTGGCAAATATCCCGAGCGATCCACATGTTGGAGGGTTGAGTCAGCCATATGGGAATGACGATGATAGGATGTACAGTCAGTTTAAATCTAGAATAGGTGTTGCAGCGAAAATCTGAAGCAAAAGAACAGATTTATTTCAATCAGAGGAGCACAAGCAACTGTACTCTAAGTTGCTGCAGTGTGGGGTAATAAACCCTAGAAGTGTGGACTTTGATTTTCTTGACTCTGTGAATGTTAATTTGCGGGAAAAATCCAGTCTTCTTCAACTTGAAGAGTTTTGTTCTGAATCTACAGAAGCTTATGCTGAACTTACTACTTATTTATATTTGAACTCATCTTTTTGGATGCGAATAGATTCTCTGTTAGTGTTCGAGATCAGGACTATGTGGTTGACATGAATACATTGGCTAATGTTATTGGGGTTGAAAAAGGGAGATATCAACCTATCAGTGTGTCTATTGCTCGTGCAACATTGGAGCTTGTTAAGGATAGAGGGACAGAAGAAAAAATGTCCTATTTGAGGATGAATGCGTCCAGCATTTTGCTTCACAAGATAGTGATCAACTGTCTTAGGCCAAAATCAACCTCAAAGACCGATATTTCAAACTTAGAGGCAAAGTTAATGTACGCCATCAATGCTGGTAAAAAGTTCTCTCTTCCACACACTATTATGTTCCACATGTACAGGGTAGTGGTGAAGGACAAAGGTCAATTTCCTTACCCAGCACTTGTGACCAAGTTATTCAGACATTTGAATGTTCAGCCTCCCCAAATTCTTTGTGTTCGAACGTGCGATCAAATGGTGGTAGGACTAAAAATGGTCTCTAAAATGCGTCTGAAGGAACTCAACAAGGTGTTGGAGCAATTCAAGGAGAAAACCACTATCAAAACTCATCAAATCTCTTCGGCTGCAAAGAGGAAAGGGAAGGAGCCCATGGTTGCTCCATCCAAGAAAAGAAAAGCACTCATCATTGAGGATGAAGAGGATGAGGATGATATCACCATTTCTGCAATGGCATTGAAGAACTTGAGTCGTTCTGTTCCAGAATCAACGGAGAGACAAGAAAAAGATACGGATGAAACAGAACAAAGGATTGGAGAGAGAGAAGATTTGAAGAAAGAAGCAGAGGAGAGAGATGTAGAGGAGGAAAGAATTGAGGAAGAAGAAGAAGAGGAGAGAGGAGACCAAGCGGAAGCAGAGCATGAGGAACACTTTTCTCCAACTGAAGGCATGGAAACAGGGGGAGATCCTGAGAAAAGAACGTCCTCATTCCCTGCCACTAGTGAAGGAGTAAGTCATTCTCCAGCAGATCCATAGGACATCTATGCTACTCAATTTCCTGAAGAAGGACATGAGGTTTCATTGCCCAATCTGCGTGATCGTGCTGAAATGCCATCATTTGCCAATAATCCGTCTGATCGTGCAGAAGTAAGTACTCAAACAGACAATTCGGCTGACTTTCACAGAATTCTTGATGTTCTTTTGGAGATGAGAGGCCAGATTTATGCTTTGGGATGCGAAGTACAAAACATGCAAAATGCAAGTCAATCTTCTTCAGTTTCTTTGCATGATCAAATTCATGCCATTGCTCTTCAAGTTCAAGCCAATGCCAAGGGTGAAGATGTGGCGCAACTGAAGGAGGATTTGAAAAAGTTGGAAGGGATTGTCCAATCAATGGGAGATTTCTAGCTTGTTCGTGTTCCCAAGCCATCTTAATTCGGTTCTCTTTTCATCTCTACCTTTTTAATGATGACAAAAAGGGGGAGAGATGTGGTGCAAATTTGATTAGAACTTTGAAACTTTTTGTACTTTTGTGCGATTATGTTTGATTGACTTGGCTTTTGTGTTTGGCTATTTGGATTTGGACTGGATTTGGATTTGACTGTTTGAACATCTGTTTATCTTAAGTACTATTGATATCTCATAGCTTTGTTCATATTTACAAGACTAACCTACTTTCTATGGATGCAGATTCTAGTATTACTAAGCCATTTATCTTTGTGAGATATCAATATTTGCTTGAGTAATGTTTTGCAGGTAAAAGTTATCCAAATCTACATGAAAGTTTTGTCACCATCAAAAAGGGGGAGATTGTTGGAGAAAACTTCCTTGAATGTTTTGAAGCTGACAAAACGTTTCCATCAGTCTAGTCTGAAGACTTGCAGACTCTTCCATCAAAGTCTGAAGACCTCCGGATTGCCAAACTCAAGACTTAAAGTCTATCATTATCGACAATTTCTAGACCATCAAAAAAGGCTTATCCAGAACTGGATGTTTCGTTAAGGATTTGACTTTATTGACTGGAGTAGATCTCCTGGTTGGATATAGCATGTTGGAATCCATTATTCAAATCAAGATTGATTCAGGGATTTGGATCCATTGATTGGCGAAGTATACTTGGAAGCTTCTACTTATGGAAACCTAGATCCTGATTGTATGGACAAGCAGGATTGATGGGCTATTGTCATGTTCCTTAAATAGCTTGAAGATCTTCCTAATTGATTCTGTCCAATGGGTAGATTGGAAGAATTCCTTTGGTAAGTGCCAACGGGTATGATGGCATAAAGGAGTATATAAGGAAGGCGTTCCAGTTGTTTGAGTGTGTGCACGATAGAAGAATTCCAAAGTCTGAAGTTCCTTGTTCTTAGTCAATTAAACTGTTGAGTGAAATATTGTACGCAAAAGAGAGTCTATATCTTTGAGAGACCTTGAGGAAGTATAGTAGAGTCTCTACACTGTGGAATCAAGGAAGAGCTTTACTGTAACAACTTTTTTGTTCATAGTGAAATCCAATTGGTGGGCTGTCAGTGCAGAAGAGTGGACGTAAGCTTGGATTAAGCCGAACCACTATAATCTTTGTGTTCACATTCTCTTCCCTACGCTCTTTTACTTTGATCGTAATTCGTTTTGGTTACAAGAGACAAATTTCTTTTTCATAATCTATTGTTGAGTAGTGCTTCATATTTATTTCATAAAATTATTTTTACACCTATTCACCCCCCTCTAGGTGCTCGTACTAGCTTTCACAGAGCTGAGCCTTGGTCTGGACAAGAAATCATCATTTATAAGCTATCTAATATGCCAGTTGATATATCCCCAACTAAATTGATGTCATCTAGATACAAATATTTTAACCTTGTCAAGTTAGTAGTTCTTGGTAGCATTCGACCACACAAGTTGCTTAATAGTTTCGATATGAATTGTGAGACACGACTTGTGGCCAGTGACTTTAGCATCTCCCCCATGAATCCGCTATTCAACGAGTCCAAGGTCGCCAACAATTTCATATCACCTATTGATAGAGGGATCTTACCTCCTATCTAGTTCTTTGATAGGTTCAAGTACTACACATTTGGAAGTATGGAACCGATATGAGATGGAGGTGGTCCTTGGATCATGTCAGTAGAGGCATCAAACCAAAACATATGGACAAGATTCAACTGGGAGGGCAAATCAAAAGCATCCGACAACTTATTGCCAAGGAGTTTTAACTCGACGAGACTCACATCGTTCTGTAATCGCCAATATCAACACCGCTGAACTCCACATGCACAAAACCGACAAAGAAACTTCATATTTTCATGTTGAACACTCGCATTGTGCCATTACCTACTTCAATACCCATATATGTATAGCTTGACATTATGTGCTTTGTTTCTTTTAAATGGCTTGGTCTACCTCGACAAATGTAAATATGGTATGGGAGTACTAGTTTGGTATTTTTTATGAAACAAAAAATTGGTTTTGGGTACATGTAGCATGAGTATACCAATTTGGAGTTTTTGGCGGTATCATTCCTAATTATAATTTTTCTAGAATAAGTATATGTTGAATATCTTTTATGTGATTAACATTGAACCTCCGAGGCAACAGCTCTTGGCAAACAAAAGAAGTTGTATCTCATGCCATACTATCAATTTTTTTTGGAGTTCCACCATCTAGCATCTCTCAGTCAATGTCAAATAAATTTTGTTCTATGGAGTTCCATCAATATAAGATATTCATATGCCTTTTTAAATATCGAGGAATTTGATTTTGCATGATATTGTATTGGTAAACTATGTCTTACGTATCCTCATTAAACATGACATAGGAGTAATATATTTAATAGATAGGTTGAAATTTCAATGTACTCCTTTTGGTTGGTTATCACCGGAAATTACTAACACGGTGATCCACATAAGACGTCATTTCAAGCAAAGTTTTCTATATTGGTATTACGTAAGATGGCCAATAATGACTAGACGTCACGCAAGCAATTTTGACGATAATTGAGCAGAATGATTACTTTAAAATTTTGTGTAAAGATTTAGCATTATATTGGCAAAATTGAAAAATTTATGATTTGATTATCATACGTACAATAGGTTTAAAAATGATTTGATAATTATCTTGACTGAGTTAATTCTTCATCAAGCAGTGAGCACAGAAGTGGAGCTCAAGCCTTAAACAGCAGAACAGTGGTCTTACCATCCATGCCTTTTTCGTTAAATTGTAGCAATTCCCAAAATCTAATGCTTTATGTTATTGGGATTTTTGAGACCCTATAACCCGATTGGTTTAATGTTGCTAGTCGCAACCATCAGATAATTCACTATCTTGTGTAACATTTACAAAATGTTGTAAATGTTGGATTCCTTTTTGGTCATGAATAAACTATTTTCTCTCAATTCTCAACCAAATCAAATCTCCTGATATTCAAATTAGCAAAACAATGGATACAACACTAACACTCTAGGAATCGAGCATTCAAAATGCATAATCAAGATTCAAATGCTTACAATCCTATTAAACCAAGGTTCTCCACTATTTCATTGTATTTTTTCATCACAAAATGCTCAAAAGGACAATCTCTACTAGGGAAATGATGGGATAAACTTACGAACAAGGTTGAACAACATGTACCGATAGTACAAGTTTAGGTAGATAAACAGAACCACACCAAGGAATGCCACCACGTATGATCCCGCAAAACTCCACAAAAAGGCTTCACTCCAAGAGTCATCCTCCTCTGTATGATTAAAAGATGGTGGTGTCCCCGATCCCTTATTTGAGCCATCACAGCTTGTTAATGGTGGTCCACAAAAAAGAGGGTTACCTCTATAACTTGCTTCCTCAAAAGTTCCAAATTGATTTTTTTTGATCTGGTAACCTGCCTAACAAATTGTTGTGAGCCACACTAAAAATCGACAAGGCATAGAGATTTGTTAGTTGTGGAGGGATGAGACTAGTTAAGCTGTTATAAGATAGATCCAAACTCTCTACATTCTGTAAATTGGAAAACGTTCTCGGGATCGACCCTATCAAATGATTATGTGACAGGTTCAATGCTCGAAGTTCCCTCAAGTAACCCAACTCTAGAGGAATAAAGCCTATCAAATTGTTCTGCGAGAGATCCATTCCTGACATGAGGTTTAGGATGTCGCCCTTATAAGATTCCAACCTATTCTTTGTGATGAAGTGTACTTCTTCTAATCTATTTAAATAAGCAATCGGTAGCATTTCTATTTACCGATGCTGATACACCAAATTGAGCTTGACCCTATTGTTTCGTGGTTCCCAATACTCTATCCAAAGTATACTACCTAAGAATTGAGATACATCAAAGTATCTAAATGGCAAACCATTCAAACAAGAAGGAATTTTCCCATAAAGATTATTATTGGAGAGATCCAATATGCTCATTTTTTTCAATAGGCACAAATCTGGAGGAATTGAACCCTCAAAATTATTTCCTTGTAGTAGAAGAACCCTCAAATTCCGAAAGGAACCAATCGATCTGGGGATCTCACCTGACAATGCGTTTTGTCAAAGATCTAATGTGACAATTGATGAAACTTCAGAAAGAAACTTATGAAAATGCCCAACAAGAGTGTCATTTGATAAATGCAAGAACCTCATAAATGTAAAGTTGGCACAATGAGGTATATTTGGCCCAATGTTGTTACTTGAAAGTTCTAAAGTCTTGAGATATTTCAAGTTGCATAAGCTATACGATAAAGGACCTCTTAGTAAGTTACTCGCCAGCATAAGCCATTGCAAGTATTGAATATCTCCAATCCAATTAGGAAGTGTTCCAGATAGGAAATTATGACTTACATCCAAAACCATCAAGATGGAGCTATTTAAGATACCAGGCGATATGTCCCCTCTAAAACAATTGTTATCCAAATACAAAAATTTCAACTTTCTTAAGTTAGAATACCTTGGTAGCATTTGGCCTTGCAAATTGTTGTGTGACAATTTCAAAGTATCAAGTGACATACAATCTTTAGCGAATGTCTCTGGTATCTCTCCAGTGAAGCCATTATTCGACAAGTCCAAAAATCCTAGAAGTTGCATATTGCCCATTGACGGAGGGATTCCACCTCTTAGTAAGTTGTTTGAAAAATTCAAATAATCCAACTTCGAGAGGATAAAACCAATCGAAGATGGAAGCTCTCCTTCAAAAATATTAGCAGACACATCAAACAACCACATGTTGGCAAGACTCAAATTAGAAGGCAAATGAAAAGCACCTGACAATTCATTGCCTATGAGTTCCAACCATTCCAAATTTACATTGTTGTCTAGTAGCCAGCTCGGGAAATTTCCTATCATTCCATTGTGGTTGAGTTGAACACCTCTCAAGTCATACTGTCACTTTAGAAAGCTGGGAATTATGCCATGTGCATCTTTATTGAGCACACAATTCGATAAACTAAATACCTTCAGTTGAAATGAAGGAAACCAAGCGGGGTCTTCTATATTTACTTCCAAACGATAACGGCTGTCGAGGAGGTGGAATACCTCAAGGTTAGAATTATTAACCAGGGAAGCAAGCGAAAGTGAGCCTTCAAAAGCATTTCTAGACAAGACAATATATTCAAGTGACTTGAGATTATTGAGGAGACATGAAGGAATGGCCCCACTAAAATTGTTATATTGAACATCAAGTGCACAAAGTGAGGTCATATTGCATGAGCACGAAGGAAGAGGACCCCAAACCCCATTACCAGCAATGTACAACTCCTCAAGGTTCCTTAATTCGTACAAGCCTGTTGAAGTGGACACTAGTATCATGTTATATAAACTCTTTAATTATCCTCTGTTATACACATTTATGAAATCTGCATGTACTATCATGCTAAAAAAGTGATTTTAAATCATTTTTTCTTCTTCAATACATTGTTTGTATTGATAAATAGTTTATTATTACTTTGCTAATTTCATTTGTATGTGAAATATGTGTTATCATCTTGTTTAGACCATTTTTACTTAACTTGTTTCTTATATGTGGGCTATCCCATCTTTTAATACCATTTATTTCTTAACGAGAGCTAAAATGCTTTATCAAATTGTTACCCATACTTAACTCAACTTAGTTTGTTCTTATCCACTTGAAGTGATAGGAATGACATCAAATATAAGAGTTTCTTTTTTTCAAATGTAATGATGAATGTTCTAACTATAAGACTCATCTTAATTATGGACTTGTCATTACTAATTTATGATATATTTTAAAGATATATTTTTTTTGTTCTATAGACTTTTTAGATGAGCTTTAAGAGTTAATTCCACTATTTGAAAATTTTAGAACTCAATGGTACTTTCATGACAAACTTTAAAACTTGTAGTGCACCTATCCCTAGAATTTTTATAATAATAGATAATTTTTTCTATTAATATACTAATAGTTGATTTTCTATTTTTCTAATATTCATTTACTTGTAAACCGTGGCATTAGTTACCAATCATGAGAAATGAATGCATTTTCATAGGAGTACCTTCCAATAACGTTGAAGCACTCAATCCACCAAATTCGATGTCTAAGGCCATAAGAGATGTCATCCTCGCAATGTCCAGGAGGACATCATTGGCCAAATTGTTACCCAAAAGATCCAGCACCTCTAGATTTGGACCTATGAATGACAAATAAAAGGTTCTCAAAATTGAAGGTTACATATCAACAAGGCATAGTCTTCTATTTTACATATACCTTCAAGCTGATTAGAAGATAAAGTTTAGGCCTCCATTGAAGTTTGCTTGTACAGCATGGGGATTTGTTGTAGATAATTGTTAGATAGATATAGCCTCTTCAATTTCTTCAAGTGCAGCATTCCATTTAAATCTGATTATGGAAAGATCCATAAATGCATTTCAGTTAACTAATTATTTACAAATATTCATATTTCTAACCAGTATTGAGAATAACCATATGCTTGTTATGAGGAGAATTGTTTTATAAGTAGAAATCGGTTGGTCCAACATATCCAAGCATAAAAAATAAAAATAAAAGGCCTTGTGCTACATGACTTTGTAAACCAATTTCATAAAAAGTAACTTATACCTCTAACAATATCTATTAGACATTATCTAGCAAAGGTGAGAGAATATTCTTCCATGTGCTCCCACGTAAAAGTTGACTTTACCTCTATAATTACCACGTGACACGATACATGACATGATTTTGTCATGTGACCCACGTTCCATCAACAAGCATTTGTTTATTAATTTTCCATTTCTGAATTTCTATCTTCAATTGAGCTTAAATTTCAAAACATGAATAAGGAGAAAGGAATCTTCATATATTCTTGAAGATATAGTTTATTTTGCCTAGAGAATGTTCCGTTACGTGCTTGCTATGTGACTTTTGACTTCACCCACATTTGACCAATAAGCATTAGTTTAATGATTTATTGTCTCCAAACTTCTATCTTTTTTATTTAAATTTTAAAGATAAATAAAGAGAAAATTTTTCACCGATATTCTTGAAGATATAGTTAAGTTTGCCAATCCCAAACTTCAAAATCTTATTACTTTTAGTTTCTAACAATGCATAAAGAGGAATTATCATGTTCCCCAAATGGGGGAATATTCTTCCAACAAAGAAATTGTCTACATTTAGAACTCAGCAAAATGCAACAAACTAGTGATGTGTTTCATACGTAACGATTATTGTTAATTTGAAAGATTAATACCACAAAAAACTCTAGTACACTTATAATAAATTTATCCCAAACTAATTTTTTTATCATAACAAATCTCCAAATTGGTACACTTTTGATAAATTTACTACAAACTATTTTTTTTTTACCATTAAAAATCCCAAATTTGTACATATGTGATAAATTTACCCTCCATTAGTTTCCATTAAATTTTACCATCAAATTATTAAATTTGATGACACGTAACAGTTAACGAGTGTATTACTTTATCCCATGTCACAGGTATATCAATTTTGTGATTTTTTGTGGTATTAATTTAATTTAACAGGTAGTATATTTGTCATAAATATACCAATTTGGAGTTTTTGACGATCAAAAAATTAATTTTGGATAAATTTATCACATGCGTACTAGTTTGAGATTTTTAATGGTAAAAAAATTAGTTTGGGGCAAAATCTATTATAGGTGTACCGATTTAAAGCTTTTTATGATTAAAAAAAATTTCCATGGTAAATTTGTTATATGTGTACCAATTTGGGATTTTTCAAGATATTAACCCCATTTTGTATAAGTATTGCAATTTAGTTAATAATTTTTTTTATTTTCAATCATAAGGAAATTAAGTAGAATATAAGATCCTTTTACTTCAATATTACAATAAAACTTCTGAACTTGCATGATGTTGTTAAAATTGTAAATAGTTAAAAATCGCAACTTCATTCAGAACATAACATACTTACATTTTATTTAGAATTTGTAATGATAGTTTGAACGATTTAATCTATAAATTTACTTAGCTTGACTCCAAAATTTTTGCAAAGACGTTAATTAGAATAAAGTTCATAAATTCTCATGGATCAATCCACGGTTGATCCGCACGGTGCATGGATCGATCCACATGGTGCATGGATCGATCCACACGGCCGAGGCATCGACCACGATTGATCCCGCTCGACTGGGATCGATCCATGATGGATCCGCATGGTGCATGGATCGATCCACGATTGACCCGCACGGTGCAAGGACTAATCCCACCCAATCCTGATCGATCCGCACAATGCATTAATCAATCCACGCTCGATCCGCACGGTGCATGGATCGATCCACGATCGATTCGCACGGTGTAGGGACCAATCCCGCTCGATCGGGATTAATCCGCACGATGCAAGGTCGATCTGCACGGTGCAGGGATTGATCCCGCTCGACCAGGATCATTTGTTCAACCGCAGCTTTTTCCTCCAATTTCACAATTCAGGTAGATTTCAAATAGTTGAGTGATGAAGACAGAATACTATGATTTGACTTAATTTCTAAATAAACAAAATGGAACATACTTTTGCACATTTGTTTACTATATAAACCAGCGCAAATCATTTTATTCAGGTAGTTCAGTTTGTTGAACCAAAACAGCAAACAAAATTCTAGTAAATTATAAATTATTCTAAAAACAGTGTTTTATGTTGACTATGAGGACATTAAACAAAATACAGTAATCCTGTCACTTCAAAGTTACTAGACACATATATATATATATATATATATATTTAAAATAATATGTACTAAAGTTTAAAACTTAAAGACAAAGATCATGAGCATTGTGCTACATCTTCATTTCTTTTCTTTTTTTCTCATTTTATCTCACAATTCAAGTAAAATTTTAAATAATTGATAATGAGTTATGGTATTTAGCTCATACATTAATTTAACTAACAAACAAAAAGGCCACAGATGGAAGCTTTTATTACAAGCTTTGAGCCCCATTACTTTGATAATATTTTCGGGGAAATTACAAAAAAAAAAATTCTTAAATCTATTACAGTTATGCATATTCAATCTTAACTCTCTCTTTTTTTAACCAATTGAATCATAAACATTTGTATTTGTACCAATTTTGGATGAAAATCACTATCATGGACACCGATTGCCCTATGCGGCGTAGTTGGTGCTTACATGGACAAGAATTTATAATTTATTAATTTTTTTGTTAATTTTTCTTCTTTTTTTTGATGACCCGGAATTGCCGTCCGCTTGCGCCGGCGACGTAAATCCGGGGCAAACTGAGCCCACCCACCTAACTCAGCCGCGGATGAGTTGCACAAGCGACCGCGGGGATTTGAACCCGCTCCCTTTGCAGGGGGGAGCAAAGTGCAAACCACGCGACCACCAATGGGGTGGGTTTTGTTAATTTTTTCTTTTTCTTTTCTTTTTCCTTTTCCTTTTTTTTTTTTTTGGTTTTTCAATATAAACAATCATTTTTAGTAAAAATATTTTTTACATCATTCATTTTATGCGAGACAAATGGAACCTAAGAATCGCATCATTTGTGCAATCATATTATGTCACTAATTCACTTGACCCACTATAAAGTCTATAACATTTTAGCACGACATCTCCTATTATTCAAAAATGGTAAATAAACTATTACTTAGAAATATATTTGAAAAAAAAAAAACAGAGAGAGAGAGAGAGAGAGATTCACCTGAGAGATAATTTTCACTTAAATCCAACACTTCAAGTTCCTCCAGAGGAAGGAATAAAGAGGCGTTAATAGCCCAAACTCCTAGGCTCCAATTTCATGTATTATTCAAATATAACCAAGCCACTCGCGAAGTGGTGTTGTCGCACACCACGCCTCCCCAACCACAACAGTTGCTGCTGTTGCCGTCATGCCATGATGAAAGGGAAGACGCGCCCGGGCTGTTGAAGGCGGCCTTGATGCCGAGTAGCGCATTCCTCTCTTCTTCCAGGCACCCCATGCCTCCACTCCCCATCAACACCAGCAACGCCCAAGTCCACCACGGACACCATATAAGACACTTCATGTTTGTATATCCTATGGCGTGTTTTGTGCAATCTGCTTCTTCTGCTTCACCATATACTTGATTTATATACGCAGAGTCTTCCCATTTTGAGCGATTATCACCGCCGCACTATAGGCAAAGTCAAGTCTGCTCGGCCAGTCCCACCTAACTTGTGGATGACGCCGTTGACTTGACCCAGAACTTCTAGAGAAGAGAAAGATGAAGACTAAAAAATGAGTTGCATAGAATGATAAAAGAAGAGCAACTCAGCAGAAAATAAGTTACATGGTTTCACCCCAAGTTATGAAAGAAAAATCTCCCTTCACACAAAAAAAAATAATAATAATAGATGAGATAAATTACCAAAATTTGATGCTATTAATTTTTAGGACATGGGTCATTTTATCAAGAAATGTCAAATAATTGTTTGGGTTCGTTGAAGGACGAATATGACCATTTCGATCAATTTGATGGAGCAATTGAGACAATATCAATATTATAATTAATTTGAAGTATCAATGAATGCAAAATCAATTAACTATTGGAATCTAAAATGATGTGAAAAATATAATTTTAAGCTGGTGCAAAGCGGATGTCTTACTAGTGTTAAAATCTTGTTAAGCAAACTTATACGGGTTGATTAAGGCGGACTTGATATTGAACAGGGCATTCTTCTCTAGTCTATCCTTCTAACAACCCCATCGGCTATTAAATGAACTTACAGTCTTCCATGGGTCATAAGTTATATACACGCTAAATTGAATTTGGACCATTAAAGGTAATGGACCCCGTGGATCTGAAGCTTCAAATTTGATTTAGTATATATATTAAGTTCATGAAATATTTGCTCATGGCCACTATTAAATGAACTTACGGTGTTACGTGGGTCATGAGAAATTATGATATGAACATATACACGCACACCCACACTAAATTGAATCTAGACCATTAAAGATAATGGACCCCATGAATTTGAAGGAGACTCGATTTAGTATATATATTAAGTTCATGAAATATTTGCTCATGGCCTGTGGTTTACATGGTTTTTTAGCTAGAGAAGATATGAACATCTTGTATGGGCATTTCTTTGGATATTCAACTAGGGTCATCTCTTTGGCTTAAGGAGATAGACAAATGGCAGAGCCCGCAAAACACAATCGTGTTCTCTCCGGTGATTTTCCTCCCTTTTACAGTGATTCATCGGCAAAAACCAACCTTTCAAATGATTACTACTTTACATAGTAGTTTCGAGAGTTTATTGATGTGGCTCGGGCCATCTTATTAGTAGCATGCAATTCATTATCTGTTGGTGTGATCACTATGCTTATTTAAAATTATTGCCAAAAGATAGTCCATAATTTTATTGATTTTTCTCAACCAAATCTAGCGTAAATAGAGCAGACAAATTAATAACGCAAAAAAAAAAAATCCAAATAATATATATTTGAGTCTCTATTTGGTAACCATCCAAATATGGCAAAATTCTTATTCTTTGTTCCCAGAATCAGTTTGGGCCTAGAATCGCATTTGGTAAAAATTTTGTTCTCGAGAACAGATTGGGAGTGGAATCAAGAATTAAAAGAAAAAAAGTTGATTCTTGTTCCGGGAACAAATTTGAGAATCAGAACCAACAACTCTTCTTCTTCCCTTCGGCCATCTCGCGACCATCGTCCACCACCGCTCACCACCGTCCGCTGCTGCTGGCCGCCGTCCGCCGTCCGCCGTCCACCGGTTTGGCGAGCTCGCTGGAGGCTCACCAGGCTAGGGAAAGGTCCGGAAAACTCGTCGGAGGCCAGGTGGGCCTCGCCCAGCGCCGGCGAGGCCCGCCACCTGGCCATCGGCAAGGCTCGCCCAGCCACCAGCAAGGCTCGCCCAGCCACCGACAAGGCTCGCCCAGCCCCACCGGTGGCAAAGCAGGCCTCGCCCAGCCACAGCGAGGCCGACCTAGCCATCGGCAAGGCCGAGCCTCAGCGGGGCTAGGCAAGCCTCGCCCAGCCACAGCGAGGCCGACCTAGCCATCGGCAAGGCCGAGCCTCAGCGGGGCTAGGCAAGCCTCGCCCAATTACTGGCGAGGCTCGGCCGACGAGGGTCGGCCACAAGAAGAAGAAGAAGAATAAGAGAAAAAGGAAAAAAGTAAAAGGTTTATTTAAAAATTAAAAGAAATTGATTTGGAACAGAATTAATTAGCACGGTACCAAACGCAATTTTATTCCAGAATCAGAAATTTTGAACAGTTGCCAAATAGCTTAAAATGCTTAGAATCAGTTCTCGGGAACAGAATAAAAAAAATCATTTCTAATTAGAAGTTACTCCCAGGAACAGACTCGTTACCAAATGCGCCCTGAGAGGGGAGACGAAGCGGAGAGGGCAGTGACTCGGGGGTGGAGCAAGATAGAAGGAGGGGGTGACGTCACCCGCTGCTGAGATCTCTCGTTGAGGGAATCAATTGCCACCGCCCCTTTTGATTTTCTTTCTCTTTTTCACCCATTTCTTTTATTATTAAATGAATTAATTATATTAAAAAGGGAAATGTTATTGGTTTGGGTCTTTGTCAATCATAAAGAAATTAGCAACATAACGTGGCGAGTGGGCAAATGGGAAATGATATGATGAGGAGTTGAACAAATAAGTCGCGGTTGGAAAATAGAAAGTTTAAGAATCCTATCATCACATATAGATATAATGATGGGATAGATGTAGATATATTATACGTAGATATAGATGTATCTATTGAGAACTACTAGCTTAACGTACTGGATGTATTTGCTAAACTAGTGATTGCACATTTTATTAATCAGGAATCATTGGTTTATCGATGTATCGGTTTGGATGATTTCAAAATTTTGGATTTGGGAACCGACATATTTTTATTGAGTTAAAATTCAAAATCTAATATTAAAAAGCAAAAAAAGCACCACAAAAACATTTACTGGTCAAGTGATTATGTTATTGTTTTGTTTTTTCCTTTTTTTCTCAAACAAATTTCAAAACTAGTTCAATCAAGGAATTATTTTCTTAGAATTGGGATTAAGCTTATTAGAAGTTCATGCTACTGGGAACTGGACTATTTCTCCCCAAAACCGGACTTCAACCGCGCCCAATGCTCAACCCCACCTATTAATTCATTAGAAGTACAACACTTTGGCTCAAAATTGGATGTATTCTCATGTGTCTAAAATCAAGTGAGCTTCTGGTACGACCTGGAAAATGCTCTTGAAATTGCAAACCGGTTTGAAAAGTGCGAGTTCCGAGTGTATCATATTCATACGATGCACATGACGGGCGACAAATTCGGTGGCGTATTGCCCTTTGATCCCCCTCCGATCTCTGTGCAGTACCAAACTAATCAACCCGACTAAGTGGATGGTCATTTCGAACTCTTAACCGCTCTTGCGTGAAGCTGGACCATGTCGGAGAGCTTGAAAGAAAGGAAATAGGAAGCTGTTAAGCGCCTGTTGGGAATAACGGATCCCCGAAAACCGGATTCGACACCGAATCGAACCCCTAAATCAATGCGGAAGACGAAGCCCGGGAAAACACGCATCACCGATCGTAAAGCACACCACGGATTCGAGCGTACCTTGTTAGCCACAGATTAAACACCAACGCCGAAGAAGAGGAAGAAATTCTGGCCTGATCAATCCGATTAAGCAATGAAGGGAAGAAGAAATTGCCGAAGCCTTACTGTTTCTTCTTTTTCTTTTTGAGAGAGAGAGTGCGCGGGAGAAAAGAAGCGTACGTCAATTCTGCCAAGAGGTGTCTTCTCTCTCTCTCCTTCCTTTTATACCTTCCCCCTCCACGGGCCTTATTCCCGTGGGCCGGGCCCTTTTGGGCCCAACTTGAGCGGATGTCTCATAAATCCATCATCTCCCACTCGCACATGGTGGTGCAAAACCAACATGGGCGGATAGGCCCTACTCAGCCCCATCAGAGAAAACTCCATCATAAACTCTCACTTAACATGGTGGGCCAAACATAATCCTCTTTTCCTCTCTTCAACATTCATACCGGTGAATAATCCGTGCGACCAGCATACTTTGAGAGCTCGTTGCCATACATCTGTTAGGAATATATAGCAGCTCATAATGGGCATCACACTCCGAGTAGATTTAATATGCAGTACCCTAGATTGATCAATCACATTTATATCTCTCTTGATCTCTTTTAAACAATGATATATATATTGTATTCACAATTATGATTATCACAAAGACAGTCATAATTGGTTAACCGGTGAATACAAAACTACAATGTGATTCTCCAAAATCGATCTTCCTCTTTCCTTCAAACTCTCAATTTCAGTCCAGCTTGCTTTTCTAGAAATGCCCCATTAGATCGAATCACTCATGATCATTGGCAACATCCTAAGATAGCAAACACTAAATAGAAATCTTGAGAATAAGTAAGAGTCATGAGGGGACTAAGAAATTGAGGAACTCTCTTCCTCAAGAGTCTCACGCGACATAAAAGTTGAGATCAAACTTTTGCCACTCTTATTGGTCGTTTCATGCATACGTAGTATGAAATACGTATTACGGTATTAACTCATTTCCCATGGAGCGTATGTCTATACCTTTTAATACCGTACAGATGATAGTTCAGACATACCCAATGTCTAACTTGAGTTCACGTATCTACTCATTCACAAAATTCATCGAACTCACATCGGCATCTTAGACGGATAAAGTAAAACATGTGGGGTATTTTACTTTCAGACATAGTAAGTATTAATCTTAACACTCAGTTAAGCCGACATACGTGTTTTAAGCTTGAGCTCTCGATTATCACCTAGATAATAAGCTTTAAAACAGTCTCATCTCTATTTATCACACAGTAAATAGAGGCGATTACCCGTGTGAGTGGGCTAATCTTATATCTGTCCGACATACTTCTCAACTTAAAGTAATGCACTAAGCATTAAGATGCATAAAGATCAAACAAAGATTCATAGGTATTAATGATGAAAACACAAATTCATCAAATTGTGAATATTTAGGGAAATTATAATATTCAGTACATCAGCCTCTACGCAATCCTAGAGATTTCATATGGCCACAAAACACATCTCTAGGTATTGGCTTTATCATAGGATCTGCTACCATTCCATGCGTAGTATGTACTCTAAGTTCACATCTTTTCGTGCAACCATATCCTTGACAGGATTGTACTTGGTATCTATATGTTCGGTCTTGCCATGATATTTTGAATCTTTGGTGTACACTTTTGCTGCTTGGCTATCACAGTTAACCAACAATAAATCTGCAGCACTTTCAATAACACCTAAATGATCCAAAAAAATCTCTTAAGCCAAACACTTTCTTACACTGCTGCTAATAATCCCACGAACTCAACTTACATCATGGACAAGGCTATACACTTTTGTTTCTTACTGCTCCAACATATGGTGCCGTTATTCGGTAAGAAAACAAACCCAGAGGTAGATTTTCTTTCATTTAAATCTCCTCTCCAATCAGCATCATAATAGCCTTTGAGTTGCAGATCCTTTTTCTTAATAACTCAACGTATAATCAGCAGTCCCCTTTAGATACCTTAGTATTCTCTTAACGGCTTTCCAATGTGCTTGACCTGGATTGGATTGGTATCTACTCACCATTCCAACTACAAAGCATATGTCGGGTGTTGTACACATCATAGCATACATCAAACTCCCAACAGCACTAGCATAAGGAACATGTTTTATTTGTTCATTCTCTTGTGGAGTCCTTGGACACAGACTATGGCTCAATCCTTCACCTTTTTGCAATAGGAGTGTCTATGGGTTTATAGTCTTGCATACGAAATCGTTCAAGAACCTTATTTATATAGGTTTCTTGCGAAAGAGACAACGATCTCTTCAAAACGATCTCTTGAAGTCTTAACTCCAAGAATGTATGCAGCCTCATCCATATCCTTCATCTCAAAGTTAGAAGACAACTATCTCTTGAAAGTATTAACCAACTCCTTATTGCTTCCGGCAATTAGTATATCATCAACATATAATGATATGATCACAAATTGATCATTGGATCTATTGATATATACACAATGATCCTCATCTATCATTGTAAAGTCATATGCCATTATGGCATTATGAAAACGTATATATCATTGGCTTGATGACTGCTTAAGGCTATATATCGACCCCCAAAGTCGACATACATTTTCTTCTTGACCTTTCACTATGAAACCAACAGGTTGTTCCATATATGTTCCTTCCTCTAATTCTCCATTGAGGAAAGCAGTCTTTACATCCATTTGATGTAACTCAAGATCCAGACTAGCTACTATTGCCAGAATAATGCGAATCGAGGTAAATCTTACTACAGGAGAAAACTTATCTTCATAATCAATTCATTCCTGTTGATTATACCCCTTCGCCACAAGGCGAGCCTTATGCTTTTCTATTGAGCCATCAACCTTTCGCTTTATTTTGAGAACCCACTTGTTCCCAATAGCTCTGCGTCCTTTTGGAAGATCAACCAGTTCCCATACTTGGTTTGATTTCATTGACTCCATTTCCTCTTTCATTGCATGAATCCATTTTTCCTTATTAGGGCAATTCAGAGCCTCATTAATATTTCTTGGCTCATCCTCATCTTGTGGAGCAAACATAAAAGTTTCCCTTTCAATGTCAAAACATCGACGGGGAATACTTTGGCGACTTGTTCACCGTATGGGAGATTGTACACTTAGCACATCATTCCCCATAATGCTCCCACTTGGATTAGGTAATGATGATGTCGTCACATCAGTGTGTTGCAATTGAGAATAAGTTGAATTAAATTCATCACATCTCATATTACTTCCACTTGGATGAACTCCACTAATATCATTATCTTGATCCAAGGTCTCAAATAGGGAACAATCTTCCCTTATTTCGCCCTTCTTAGGAAATTCATCCACTAAGAATGTGACATCCCGTGATTCAAATTCAATTATACTCCCACTTTCCTGCTCACCTATGAACACATACCATTTTGAGTATTCGGAGTATCTCATTAAAATACTCTTCTTTCCTTCAGGACCCAATTTCCCAAACTTGTGAGAGGACTCATGAATATAGGCAGCACAACCCCATGGCTTAAGAAAACTTAAGTCTGGTTTTCTAACTGTCCATAACTCATATGAAGTGGAAATAACCGATTTGGAAGACACCCGGTTAAGTATATAGGCAGCAGTTAACAACACATCACTCCAAAAAGTGATAGGTAAGTTAACATGCGCCATCATTGACCTAACCATTCCAGTAGGATTCTGTTTCTTCTCTCCGCAACACCATTTTGTTGAGGAGTATATGGAATAGACAACTATCTTTCTATTCCTTTTTCATCACATAATTTTCTGAACTTATCAGATAAATATTCTCAACCTCGATCGGATCTAAATACATTTATTTTCTTGTCATATTGATTTTTTTTTTTTTTGCCGGGTTCATAAACCTTAGAAACAACTTATGCTTCAGATTAATGATAAATCAAATAGACATATCCGAATCAAGTAGAATCATCTATAAAAGTGATGAAACAAACAGCCCATTGCCTTCCGCTCACATTCATTGAACCACAGATGTCCAAATGGATTAAATGCGGGGAAATTCAGCTCTTTTACCTTTTCCAAATGGTTTCCTTGTCATTTTCCCTACTAGGCAATGCTCACATATGGACAAATCGACTTTTTCAATATTGCCCAACAAGCCCTCTTTGGCTAGTCTATTCATATGTTGTTGGCCCATATGACCAAGTCTAGCATGCCACCTTATTCACATCATTATCATATAAGGTAGAAAGCGTGAAACAAGGGAATAACATATTGACATCACCACAGTCAATATTTAGTACAATAAAACCATCTAGAAAGTGACCACAACCATAGTAGTTTGTATCTAAACACAAATCTACACATTTATTATGGAAGTTCATACCAAAACCAAGCTTAACCAACACTAAGACAGACACTAAATATCGACGAATCTCCAGAGCATATAGAACATCAATATGTGTCCACCATGCATGTTCAATTGGCAGGTGCCAATCCATTTAACTTCAGCTCTGGAGTTATTTCCAATATGGATCCACTCAGTTCCATTTGGTACTCGTCAGAATTCCACAAATGATCCTCAATCCTTTGCTACATGGTCTGTCGCTCATGAATCTACATTCCACAAAGGATTGGATTCAGCCTATAATGTAGAACTTGACACATAAGCAAAGTTCTCAAATGTACATAAGGTGCATTCCTTATTTGGCTCACGACAGTCGCGAGCATAGTGACTTCTCTTGTCACAATTGTAACACATCACTCTTGACATTTTCTTCACTTGAGGACGCTTTCCTCTCTCTTGTTGGTTAATTCTTGATTTCTTGCAATAAGGACTTGATCATTTGCATTCCCACATATTGAACGAATCAATACATTTGCACTTAGAGCACAAAGCCCTTTCTGAGCTAGAACCAGCACTGCAAATGTCTATTTTCGGCTCATAATACCGTTAGGCGGTCCTCTACTAGCTCAAGGGGCGCATGGCATCCTTAAGATCTTCCATAACATGGTCAAGAGCTTCTAGTGCTTCTTGCTTTTTCAGCACATATTGAATCTTCATATCCAATATTTCACAATTATTGCCGTTCATATCAGCAATTACATTCTTAGTTGCTGAACCATCGTTCTGAACACACTAGACATACATGCACGAATAATTAATGTCTATCATTTATGCATCCCTATTTGCATAGACCCATCACATTAATAAATAATTTCAAGTAAGGCTTCAGAATCAAAAGGTCACTATGTTTCCAATCATCCTCCAAAAATCCTAACTTAAAATTATTATTAATATAATTATCTTATGCAAATAAATTCTATGAAGTTAGAAAAACTTCTATTACTACCCACATCTAATTACCCACAGCAACCAGCAATAATAGAAAGCAACAGATAATTGACATACAATTAAAAAAACAATAATGCTTTCAATTAACATAATTAGGTAGTAATCATTACATAATCAATCAAAGAAATAAATAGGGAATGTCCCTTCTAATCTATCAGTCAAATCATCTGAGAAAATTGAAGGCACATTTGCCAACCATGGAAAAACTTTTGGAGAGCTTTCATGTCGCCTCCAAGGCGCATTCACTCGGCGCCATGTTGCGCTCAATCTAAGGGTTGAAGTTTTAGCCAACTCAATCCTATAATGCTCTCTCACAAAAGATTCCACAAGGCTCCTATAACCCGGGACCACGTTGACCTCCCATAGCCGATCCAACACTGCTTGCCATTCAGGTGGAAGAGTGTTCATCAAAGCCGGCACCTTCTGAAAATCTAGCATAAGATAACCATTCCGGATGATTTCCGTATCATCCGATTGACCCCGACCACATGCGATACTAAATCACCGTCATGCCACCGATAATCGCCTAACTCGTTATCGCCTCTTAAGTCTTGCATTTCCCTCATCCGTTCTCGGGATTGCGGTATCCTTGCATAACGCATTATAGTTCCGGCAACAAATGCGAGAATTAAAAATGGATCACTTATAATCCATAATTAATATAAGAGAAAATACATAATTTTCCAAAATTCATGCAACAAATGCAGAATTAAAAATGGATTACTTATAATCCACATAGGCATGACTGAAAAAAGAAACAAATTCCTTCTCTTTTTTTTTCGGGTCAATGGTCAACAGTCAAAGTCAACGGTCAACGGTCGTCGGTCAACGGTCAACTGGTCAACGTAGGTCAACGGTCAACGGGTCGGGTCAATGAGCGCGCGGGTCGAACCGGTCGGACCGGTCGCGACGGTCGGACCGTCCGCGAGGACCGACCGCACGTGCCTCGCGCGTGCGGGATGACGTCACGCAGACGTCATCCGGCACGTGCCGGGCGCGTGCCTGCGTCCGCGGGTCGGGTCGGGTCGCCGATCGGATCGGGTCGCCGGCCGGTGACCGTCCGACGAAACGTCGTCGGCGATGACGTCATCGGTGACGTCATCCGAACGATTACCGACCGTTGGATGACGTCACGGTGACGTCATCACGTGACGTCAGCACGCGTCGGTCCGCGGACCGGCGCGTGCCGGTTCGCTGCCGCCGGCGCTCACGTGCCGGTTCGCCACCGGCACGTGTGGCGCACGCGCTGGCGAAGCCAGCGCTTCCAGGCGCGTCACGCCCACGCGCATCGGCTTCTGGCCGCGCGTGTGGGCGCGTGCGGCGGTTCCCGGCGGCAGTCGACACATCGCCGGACTTGTCTCGACGTTGCGCTTCTCCCAGTGCGTTCAGAATTTTATTTCGACTTACGAAAACTCAGAAAAAAGGCCGAAAAGCGCTCGGGTGTCGGGATTTTCGCCCGGTTCCGTACGGCCGAAGTGATTTCGCGAAAAATCAATCAAAAACATCATAATTGATCGGGAAAAACGTGAACTAGGGCTCTGATACCAATGTTGGGAATAACGGATCCCCGAAAACCGGATTCGACACCGAATCGAACCCCTAAATCAATGCGGAAGACGAAGCCCGGGAAAACACTCATCACCGATCGTAAAGCACACCACGGATTCGAGCGTACCTTGTTAGCCACAGATTAAACACCAACGCCGAAGAAGAGGAAGAAATTCTGGCCTAATCGATCCGATTAAGCAATGAAGGGAAGAAGAAATTGCCGAAGCCTTACTGTTTCTTCTTTTTCTTTTTGAGAGAGAGAGAGAGTGCGCAGGAGAAAAGAAGCGTACGTCAATTCTGCCAAGAGGTGTCTTCTCTCTCTCTCTCCTTCCTTTTATACCTTCCCCCTCCACGGGCCTTATTCCCGTGGGCCGGGCCCTTTTGGGCCCAACTTGAGCGGATGTCTCATAAATCCATCAGCGCCTCTACATTCTACACCAGGGTGCTGTTTCTAGTGTCAATCCAGTGATCTTAAGGGAAAATATAGGGGTAGAAGTAGAACCCAAAAGTTATATCATTACTCTCCTAATAAACATGGTGCAATTTAATCCTCTAACAAGGTGGCCAATTTAATTCATAATTATCACTCGCATTGTTGAGTTGGATAATTCAATTTGCTAGCCTGAAATTATGCAGTTCTTTTTCTTATTTTCTAATTTTGGGATAGAGTACAAAAAAATAAAAGAGATAAAGACATTTCGGTCCACTTTTAAACAAGTGCCCCTCAAGTCAACTTTACCGAGCTACAAATTGCAAATGCGTTGATGCTTTCATACGTTATTGCTTACTGAGCTAATTCTATTTTTGTTCTAATTCATCGACCAAAGATCATGATAGTGGTTGCCGCCGCGGCGCCATGATGGAAGAGAAGACCTGCTCGGGCAGTTGATCGCGGCCTTAACGTCGAGTGGTGCACTTCTCTATTCTTCCAAGCACCTCATGCTTCCGCTCCCCATCAATACTAGCAATTCATTGTTGACTTGACTCAAAACTTTTCTAGAAGAAAAATATGAAGATTATAAAATGAGTATTATAAAATGATAAAAGAACGATTACTAGCAAATCAGCAAGAAAATAAGTTACGGTAGTTTCACCCAAGTTATGAATAAAAATATAGGCCGATTCAGAGGAAAATTGTCCAAAAAGTCCTAAACCTTATTGCACATTTGCTAATTGAGTCCTAAACCTTTTAACTTTGCCAATTAAATCTTAGGGTTAATACCCTAAAAAACCCCAAACTGGTACACCTGTGACAAATTTACCCCAAACTATTTTTTTGACCACCAAAAACCCCAAACTGGTACATACGTGACAGATCTACCCTCCGTTAGCTTCCGTTCAATTTTTCCGTTAATTTTGCTGACGTGGTTGCTGACGTGGCAAACCATATGGAAATTCATAAGTTTAATACCATTAAAAACCCCAAACTGGTATATTTATGACAAATTTACCCCAAACTGGTATATTTATGACAAATTTACCCCAAGCTGATATATTTACGACAAATTTACTCTAATTAATTTTTTTGATCATAAAAAACCTAAATTGGTACACGTGCGGCACATTTACCATCTTTCAATTTTCCCAAATTTGACAGAGTTGTGATGTCCAATAAATTTTATTTTCCGGATTACTCTAACGTTGCCTCCATATCATTAATACTTAATTTTTTTTCTTTTTATTGGAATCATTATTAGAAAATATTCAAAGACTACCAAATGTGCACTTCATTCTTGTGCCGAGAGGATGCCCATTAACTAAAAGATGGACAGATCGCTTACGCACATATACAAAAGAAGTGCACATATTGTGATTGCTTCACTCGTTTTTGGTTTGTGACAAACTTGGCTTTATGTTTCTATGTCTCAGCCCCACATGGTTTACTACTTGTCCGTAATCTGTTTGTACGCTTACATATCACTCTTACTTTGCTGGTCCTTATTAGCGTTACGTAGTATTTTCTACCTTGAATTGTAAGTGTCAAAATTTTAACATGGAACTTGCATGTGAATGGTATGAGTGACTCGTACATCACATGCTAGTTGAAATGCCGGAACCAAAATCACTTATGTTTGTTGCTAATTTCAGGTGTGCTTTGAGTATGATTCTTTTGTATATGTGCGCAAGCGATCTATCCATCTTTTAATTAATGGGCATCTTCCCGGCACAAGAATGAAGTGCACATTTGGTAGCCTTTGAATAGTTTTCTAATAATGATTCCAATAAAAAAAATCAAGTATTAATGATATGAAGGCAATGTTAGGAAAATAAAATTAATTGGACATCACAACTTAGTCAAATTTGGGAAAATTGAAAGATGGTAATGTGCCGCATGTGTACCAATTTAGGTTTTTTATGATCAAAAGAATTAATTTAGAGTAAATTTGTCGTAAATATATCAGCTTGGGGTAAATTTGTCATAAATATACCAGTTTGGGGTAAATTTGTCATAAATATATCAGTTTGGGGTTTTTAATGGTATTAAACTTATGAATTTCCACATGGTTTGCCACGTCAGTAACCACGTCAGCAAAATTAACGGAAAAATCGAACGGAGGGTAGATCTGTCACGTATGTACCAGTTTGGGGTTTTTGGTGGTCAAAAAAATAGTTTTGGGTAAATTTGTCACAGGTGTACCTTTTGGGTTTTTTTAGGGTATTAACCCTAAATCTTAAACATTTTCACTTCTTGTCAATCAGTCCATCCGGCCAATTTTTGCCAGAAAATGCTAATGTGGACGCCGGCGGTCACCACGTAGGATTGTCGGCGCGACGTGAACAATTTTTAATAATATTTTAATTTTTTGAATTTTTTTTTAAATTCTTTTTCTTTTTTTTTCCTTTTTTTTTTGGCTTTTTCCTTGGTCTTTTACGGTGGCCGGCCATCGGCCACAGCCGGCTAGCTAGCCTCACCCGCCACAGGCGAGGCCCGGTCGGGCGTCAACCGAGTGACGGCGATGCCAAGCGAGGCCGCCCTGGCCCTGGCGAGGGCCGACCTCGCCAAATCTAGCGAGGGCAAACCTTGCCGGGGCTCGCCCTCGTCCAGGCGAGCGTTAGCTTCGCCCTTGGCCGGGCGGGCGACGGCCGGCCACCGGCCACAAGCCAACGCCCACTCGGCCAGGGGCGAGGGTCGGCCTCGCCAGATCTGGTCTAGGCGAGGCCGACACTCGCCTGGGCGAGGGCAAGCCCCGGCAAGGGCTCCCCTCGCCAGATCTGGCAAGGCCAGCCCTCGTCGAGGCCAGGGCGGCCTCGCCCAACGTCACCATCGCTCGGCCAATGCCCGACGAGGCCGTCCTAGCTTGGTGGAGGGCCGAACTCACCCAGGCAACCCTTTCCGAGCCGCGCCTGGGTGAGGGCTCCCCTCGCCGGGGCTCCTCCTCACCCGATCAGGCCTCACCTATGGCGGGTGAGGCTAGCCAACCGACTATGGCCGGTGGCTGACCGTCGCCTGTGGTCAATGGCTGACCATCGGAAAAGGCCAAGGAAAAAGCCAAAATAATAATAATAATAATAATAATAATAATAATAATAATAATAATAATAAAATTATTATTATTATTATTATTATTATTATTATTATTATTATTATTATTATTATTATTATTATTATTTAAAATTTTCAACGTCGCGCCGATAGTCCTACGCGGCACCGCCGATGTCCACATCAGTATTTTCCAACCAAAATAGCCTGAATTGACTGAATTGGCAAGAAATAAAAAGGTTTAGAACTCAATTGGTAAAATTAAAAAGTTTAAAACTGAATTGGTAAAAGTACAATAGGTTTAGGACTTTTTGGACAGTTTTCCCGTTGATTCAGTCATTGTGAAATAAAACTAAACAAGTCCTTCGTGGAAATTCAATAATTGAGAATGACCGTGAGGGTGTGAACTTACTTGGAAATTATTTACCTTATTGTGTGGTTGTGGAATCACCTGCGACTTAATCGATGTGATACGTTACATTGAGTTGCACTATACAAGAACTTTATATCTAAAGATATGAATATTTTTTTATGGGCATTTTTTCTAGATGTTTAAATTGGGACTCAACTAATGTCGCATCTTTGCCTCAAGGAGAGACAATTGGTAGCGCGTGCAAAACATAATTATATTCTCTTTGGTGATTTCCCTCCCTTTTCGTAAGTAATTTTATTAGCAAAAATCAACCTTTCAAATTATCATAATTTTGCATAGTATTTTTTAGAATTTATCAACATTACGCAGGTCATGCTACTATGGTGTAATTAATCATCTATCGATGCGATTATTGTTTTTATTTAAAATTATTGCCAAAAGATAATCCTATAATTTTAATTATCTTTCTCAACCAAATCTAATGAGATGGAACAGACAAATTGATAATTGCAAAAATATCCAAATAATATATGATCGAGAGGGGAGACGAAGCGGAGTGGGGGCAGCGATTACATTGACGGGAGGGGGAAATTTCGGGGGTGCGCAGTGCGCATGGCGGAGGAAGATAGAAGGAGGGGGTGACGTGGAGGGCGGGGGTTGGACAGGGAGCAAAGGTGGGATTGGATGGCTCGGTAGAGATGAGGAAGAGGCCACGTCACCCAGTGCTGAGATCTCTTGTTGAGGTAACCAATTGCCAGTTGCCACCACCCCTTTTGATTTTCTTTGTCTCTTTTTTTTTTTTTTGCCCTTTTCTTTTATTATTAAATGAATTGGAAATATTATTGGTTTGGGTCGTTGTCAATTATAAATTTTAGAAAAAGAAAAAAAAGAAATTAGCAACATAACGTGGCGAATGGGGCTGTGGGAGATGATATGATGGAGAGTTGAACAAATGAGTCCCCGTTGGAAAATAGAAAGTTTGAGAATCCTTTCATTATATATATAAAGGCATTATTAGCTCAATCAACATACATAATCAAGCGTCAAAACATATGAATTGGCTAAATTAGTTATTGCCCGTTCTATTAGTAGGAAGCATTAATTTTTTGATGATCGATTTGGATGATTTCAAAATTTTGTATTCAGAAGTAAAAAATCAAAATCTAATAATAAAAAGCAAAAATGGCACCATTTCACTACAAAAACATATACTGGTCAAGTGGTTATATTATTTTTTTTCCTAAAACAAGCTTTAAAATTGATTCGATCTAGGAATTCGGCCGTTGGACCGAAAACTAAATCGGCACTAAGCTAATTATAGGCTCATGATATCAGGAACTGAGCCGTTTCTCCCCAAAATCATACTTCAACAGTGCCCCATGCTCAACCCCACCTATTAATAAATTAGAAGTACAACACTTTGGCTCAAAATTGGATGTGTTCCCATGTGTTTAAAATCAAGTGAGCTGCTGGTACAACCTGCAAAATGCTCTTGAAAATGCAAACCGGCTTGAAAAGTGCGAGTTCCGAGTATGTCATGTTCATATAATGCGCATGACAGGTGACAAAGTTGGTAGTGTATTACCCTTTGATCCTCATTCGATCTCTGCGTATAACCAAACTAATCAACCCGACAAAGTGGATGATCGTGTGGAACTTTAACCACTTTTGCGTGAAGCTGTACGATGTCGAGAGCTTAAAAAGAAGGAAATAGAAAGATGTTAAGGCGCAATCAAGATGCTGTCCGAGACACTGCCAACAAATGTCTGCATTGTTGACTAAATTGCTGTTTTAGTATTATATGAGGGAGTGGTCTACAAAGCCTTGTGTCTCTGGGAGAGATCATATACACCACCTACATCTCTTAAGAAGGAAACAAGACAACCCAAAGACAGGATTTGGGTTGTGTTGTTTACCTGACCAAACGAGGAACTACAGAAGTAGATGATGACGGCATGAGAAGTTCCTATTTAAAGCCATTTTTAACACCGGCGAAACAGAAAGGATATAAGGTTTTGGAAATTACAAAATAACTTGCAAGGGAACACGAAAGGCGCTGAGTAGCATTAAGGCTAGATCGAGAAACTTCAAACAAAGTCAAAGGGTGAGTCGAGATCATGCACTCTCGCATCTGCTCATGCCCAGTAGACAAAAAATGACAAAGCAGTGATCTTAAGGGAAAAGGTCTCTTATGTCCAGTCAAAGAACTATACAAACATTTCATTTGAATTCAATTGAATATTGCAACATTGCCCTAGAATCTGATAATCATAAAAGAATTAGTCAGATGACAAACAAATTCAGCAGTTAGTCTGATCTCTACGATTTGTGAAGCAGACAAACCCCTGCTTACAAGTTAAAACATTCATCTAAGAGTAGATCAGTTCGAGTAAATGAACAACTTCTTTGCCACTAGCCGGATGCCAGCATTCTGTTGAAAGTCATAGTGATCCAAAGAGAAGCAAGCATCCACAAAGGTTCCAGTACTGAGCAAGGGCTTGATCTCGTCAACATTACACTGACTAAAGACAAGTTTTTCTGAACTGCCGGAAGATTCTTTTCGGTATATCTCGGTCTCGTATCTTGGGACATCTGCATTAACAGTTGGAATGCTGTGGGCAGAGAGAGGAAATTAATTTAGTCCTCAATAAACAATTAACCGCCTTACTCATATTGCAGATGCATATGTTTCATATGTTTCCAATGCATTAACAAATCTACAAGGGCAAAGGGCTTCCTACAGGTTTTGAAATTGTATTTCTAGGAAGAGGTGGATCAATTCCAACTGAAAACTTGGAATCTACAGAGTCCAGGCTGGTTCCGAGTATTTGGAACCAGGACTCTTGATACGTCAGCTTCCTATGGCAAAATGGTTGAAGTAAGTTAAGGCTTTTTGAGCCAGGTTCAAACCTCTTTTGTTGCAACTTCTATTTATTTTTTTGAAAATAAGATTAATACTGTTTAAAAGTCAGTCCTGTGCTGGAACAAGTCTTGGCTTGGGTAGACTGGTTCCTAGGTAAAACTGGCAGTTCAAAGAGTTAGCCCAGGGACTGAAATGCCCTTAGCCAGTTCTCAAGGTTTTTACTCATGAACCTACCCAATTCACCTAAAGACCGGATGGTTCACGGGTTGAATCGGCACTAGTGCTCATCCCTGTTTCCAGGTATACTCACACCTATGTGAATATATGAAAGACAAGAAAGATATCGAAAACCCCTCTCTTCTCATCAACCCCCAAAAAGTAGAAAGAGATTGAAAACCCCTTTTCTCATCGACCCCCCATCCCCAAAAAAAAACCCAAAGCTCTCAGAAAAAGATCCGACAAACCAAAAACAACCAAATAAACTTGCATGGGTTTTGCTCTTTCATCGAGGACTATGTTGTCAGCACTAACAAAGAATTAGACAGTTACTGAAGCTTGCCATGATCCAAGGAAAGAATAGCAAAGCAGAAAACTTACTGAAGTCTTATAGTTGGAGAATTGGCGAAGCCATTTTTCCTAATCACGACAGACTTCCACTCAGAGCTGCTACCAGAATCAACAGATAATTTCTGTGCAATTCCATCACATGCATCAAGCACCTGACATAAGGTTGGAGATATATCCACCACAAAACTAAATTTTGGCCGACCAGCGTTATTAAGAAACCTGTCATTAACTTCAAACCGCACCCTCAACTGATTGCAGCAAAGCTGCAAAATTGCACCTTTGTGCGAAAGCTGTATTCTTTGACTACCCCTATAGAAAGGGACGAGGGATGCACGAATAGAAGGGACGGATACTTCTTCAGGCTCTAAGAACCCAGCATAGCCACTGCAACCCTCAGATGCAGCTGCTGGAGAGGAAACGGACATGTCAGAATCCTGGTTATCAGGTTGTTCTTCCATAGCAACATCTGATAGAAGGGGCTCTGCTCTTAGATCAACACTGAGGGAATCCATGCTAAAAGCATCTGGCCGAACTGTATCAGACTTGACCACCTCATCTGCATTGGGAGTCACTAGAGAAAATATTGGATGGGCTTCTCCCTCTCCTTGACTTGCAAGAGAGAGTATCCGATCACTTTCGACCTTTTGACCAGACGTAGAGGAACTTACTGAGCTCCCTCCATTTGAAAATTTTCCATTACTACGGCTTCTTGTGGTAGCATTAGGGGAAATCCAACTGTTTGCTGTGAATATGTCTGGGAGACTTGATTCCTACAGATATTGAGATTTCAATCAGTGAGATTTCAATCAGTGCCTCAACATATGTACACAAAATTTATGAATAAATACGCTTATCACTCATGCCAATCACAAGATCAAAGACAATGCTATATCTTTCAGGAGGGAGGAAAGCAATTAAGCCCTGACTGTTTAAGAGAATGACAAGTCTAGAGGGCAGGTGCCTGTGCATTGACAGAGGCAACGATGATTAAATAATATGTGCAGAAACAACGGATTACAAATCAAATCAAAACCCCAAATCAGTCAACCAAGTTCTCGTCAATTTTACCTGTTTTTACATCAATTTAACCACACCAAAAAGATCAATAATAAATAGCATGGCATCATGATTTCTTTAACCTAGACTGCAGAGAAATCCTGGGAAGGATGATCCATTAACTCGTGCTCTCGTAAAACAAGTCAAGTCAATCATTCAAGAGGAGCAACATAGGATGCAAATTATGAATCAAGCAAATCGAAAAACAAATTTTCCGCAAACGAAGCTTACAATCTACATTTTCGTTTTGACTCCTTTCTTTCAGCACACCAAAAGATATTAAATAACCATGCAGGACTCCAGAACACCAAAAATTTGCTTCATATGAATAGAGCCCCATGTAAATGCACTCAACAAAAGTCACAAAAATCTCAACTGCTATGAATGCACTAATGTCATATGGCGATATTGGCATGGAAAGATAGAATCACCAAAAGCTGATATTGACAGCAGGCAAATGGATGATTGTACATTTAAGTTTAATAACTCAAGAAGTTATCATCAGCGGAGATTGTAAATCAACAGATTAAGGCCTTACCAAGAACAGAACTGTTGCACAATACTTAACAACTTCCAGATTCATCCTCACATCATCCAAACTCCTGAGAAAATGTAGCCAGAAAGATAAGCATTGCATTGAAGATATAAAACTGCAAGGGGAAATTCCTTGAAGACAAGCAGGATTACCTATGAGTTTGCTGTCCAAGTCCAAAGTATGATGCCAAGGTGGCCATCTGCAGCAAAATAACAGCAATTAAGAAATAAAAAGGAAGTTATAACAAGGATACCTTATGCAACTTCCACGCCATCTCAAGGTTTTACCAGGGGCAATCTATGTGTAAATTGGAAGAACAGAAAGAAAAAACTGCCAACATTCTACATATCCGTCATGTGATTGAACTAGAAGCAATGTGTTCAGCATAAGACATTTTGTCAACAAGAGAAACTGTGCATCCATCGTCAATTATTTATAGGAATAGCTAACGCACAGATGATAAACCAGCTACCCTCATGAAATTCTTTCCACATTTGGATAATTGAAGTATCTGATGAAAGATGGGCTTTTGCTCATACCATTACGACCAAAACACATCCATAAAGAATGATTAGAAAAGCAAACAAACGCGCAAAAACACGAGCATAAGAACAACCAAATTCGTCTTAAAACCATTACCTTCATATCGCCAGCTCTTCTTCCGAACTTCTGAGTCAACAACGCCAACGAATCGATCGTTCCCTTCGGCTCCGGCGCCGGCCTGCCGATCTCGGCGAAGGCCTCCCTAAGCCGAGCACAATCGAACCTCAATATGTTGTGGCCCGCCCATATCCTCCCTATCAACACGAAACACACCCCCACGCCAGCACAACGTTAGAATCCACCACAACACAACACCTCCAAAACCCTACCTCTTCCACATTCCATCATCACGCACAACGCCAACCAAAAATGAGAGCTCGGGGCGCGCTCACCGTGGAGGATGTCGTGGACCTTGTCGGCGATGTCGGCGAAGGAGGGGGCGGAGACGACGGCGTCGTGGGTGATGCCGTTGCAGCGGACGGAGAGCGACGAGATGAGGGAGAGGTCGGAGGGGCGGACGAGGGTGGAGTAGCTCTCCAGCTCCACCAGCTTCCGCGGGCACACCAGGATGGCCCCGAACTCGAGGATCGCGAACGGCTGCCCCGCCCGCGTCGGCACGGTCGTCTCCAAGTCGAAGAACGCGATCTCCGATCGGTCGCCGTCGGCAGCGGCGGCGGCGGCGGTGGCGGTTGCGGCGGCCGGACTCATCGATTCCGAAAGATTCCGAACTGAATTTGTAGAGAGAGAAAGAAGAAAGAGGGAAATGCAGGGGGGTTTTAGAGATTTTGGGTTTATGAAGAAAGGATAAAAGCGTGAATTCGCGGGAATTTATAGAGGAGGGAGGGGACGGGGATCGCGTGCGGGTGGGGTGCACGGGGATTGCTTCGGGGATTGGGCACCGGATGTGGCGTGGCGTGGCGTTTTACCGGTGGGATAAGCCTCCACGTGGAGGTTATCCCTTCCCGGAGTCCGGGCGATGCCTTGTGCCGACCGGCCAGCTCGGTTTCGACGGTTACTGAACGGAGCCGCGTCTGATCGGACGGACGAGATCGCATCGGATTCCGGTTTGACCGAGGTGTGATTTTCTTTTTATTTTTCGTTACGGTAAACGAGGATACTTATGTCGCACATTTTGTCCCCCCCAAACAGTGCAGAAACGTGACGAAATGTTGGAGGAACATTGTGGGGATATGCCCGTTGTCGACCGAGGGAGGAGTTTATCGTCATCGTTTTTCCAACGATCACGGTCTAATCCGGTTAAAGCGCCGCAATTCAGAGGAAGGCGAGATGACCGAACGGGAATGGTACGGACGAAAATTGTAAACTACACCGGTCGAGACATGGGTACTTCAAGAAAGAAAATTTTGTTGGGTGCCCTTAGAATATCCATACTTGTATTGATGTGATGGAAACATTTTTTTATCCATCACAAAAAAAACCTCAAAATTTGCCAAATCAAGATATCAATAACTCAGTAGCACATAAAAAGCATTCGGAATGAAATGTCATGATTGACATAATGTTATTTTCCAGATTTATAATTTATTTAATGTAATCCATAAATTTTGGTCCGATATTTGAAGTAATCCCTGAATTTTCAAATATTTAATATTTACCAATAGCTCAAAAATCACCTTAAGCAAAATAAAATCTAAATACAGTAGTACAAATCAGGCCAAATTTCAGATAATATAGCGCACGTTAAATCAAAATCCAAGGACCATTTGTGCCAATGATCTCCATATATTTTTTGCAAGGCAATAAAAGATCCAGATTATCAACGTCATTTGCGGCATTAACTCAAATCCAAAACGAAATGTCAACTAGCGCACCAGCAGAGCTACGGACAGAGTGTGAACGCGTGTCGCGATGGCTTTCGAAACATAAAAGTCATTTATCGGATCGCGAACGGACCGAGCAGAGCGAGCTACGGATCTAAGTGTTTCTTTCCAAGGAAAAGCAATAAGAAAATAGAGGGCGGACCTTGCTTGTCGTGCGGACAGAGGGGAGCTACGGGGGTTAGGGAGAATCGGAGAGAATCATTCCATTCCTTACCTCCTGGACGAAGCGGTTGAAGAAGACAGAAGAATTCTCAGACGCAAGAGATGACCTGCGCTGGGGGGTTTTCCGAGCGACCGTGCTGCTTTGACGATTCTTCTCGTGGTGATATTATATACTACTTTCCCGTTGCGCAGAGAGAGAGAGAGAGAGAGAGAGAGAGAGGGGGGGAGGCGCTTTTGGCTTGACTTCCTCTGCAAGTTTCTGACTTTAATGGCTAGAGAGAGAGAGAGAGAGAGCTGTTTTCCATGTTTTGAAATTCTGCTCCCCACCGTTTTTTATCGAATCCAACGCTCCCCCGCATTCCCACCGCGCATTGGGCCGTTCCGTGAGGCCCAAGTTTTGGGCCGAGACAAAACAGCCTTTAGGCCCACAATGCGCCCTTTGGCCCACCAGGAGACAAGAAAGGTGGAGTAGTTTACTTCCTTTAATCGTTTTTGGTATTTCGTTGTGAATTGCCCTCCTGCGGGGGTCATCTTGATCTCGCCCCCGCCGAGTACAATGCATGCTCCGGTGGCATAGCCCTTACGAGCATTTACCATGTGCTAGACTAGTCCCCTCTCTCTCTCTCTATCTCTCATTTCTTTTCCATTTTCCATATAATAGAAATTATAAAATTATTTTTTCTATTGTAAAATATTACGTTGCAAATATATAATAAACAGAATAAAGATATTGAGTAAAAAAAGGAGTAAGTTATTCCCTTTATTTGTTTTTGGCATTTCGTTGTGAATTGCCCTCATGTGGGGGTCATCTCGCCCCTCACCTAGTACATTGCATGTTCATGTGGCATGGTGCTAGATCAGTCCTCTTTCTCTCTCTCTCTCTTCTTTCCATTTTTCCAATAATAGAAATTATAAAACTGTTTCTTCTTAATTATAAATATTTATTCACACGGTAACTCTTAGAAGCAAAGCATATATTTGGGATTTTGATGATTAAAGCTGCGAAGTCCCCATGTTGTGTCCACATTTGATGCCTATATTTTGGTATTCTTATAAATTGCTCTTAGCACTAAATTACCATTTTTTTCGTACGACGAGCGAAACAATATTTCTTTGATTAAAGGTAAATATTTCATTCATATCTCAAGATCTTAAGGTGATACATGAGATCCAAAACAAAGCAAATTTAGAATGAAATAGAACGATAAAGCACAAACTGATATGATAAGCATACTTTCATTCCATAAGAACAAATCTGTCTTTAGAACCAAAGCTGAATGAAGAATGGCCGATCATTGAATTTCGCATTACCATGTGATGAGCGCATATTGTAATCTTTTTCTCCAATAGTTATGATTTGCCTAGTGAGTGATGCACGACTTAGGTTCAGTATCTTAACAATATCACCATATAGAGAAACAAAAGACAAACAAGTTGAGCAAGCTCCCAAATCTAGGTCTAGAATAAGCACCGAAACGCCTCCAAAGAATTTCCACATCTAAATCTAGATTAGAAGATAAAAGCTTCCAAATTTAGGTTTAGATCGAGATATGAGAGCTTAAAAAATTCAAAGAAATCATATAATCACTTCCAATGAACTATGAACTTACTGTATTGCTCCTCCTTTCTATTGAACTTATTGGTGTGAAGGATCTGAAGCAACGGGCTAAATCCTAACGATGAAAACGGAAGATATGCCTAGTGAGTAGAGAAAGACATCAACAGTGAGTAAAGAATAAAAAACAAAAAACTATATAAAAATAATCAATTATGTCCAGATTAGATTGGGAGAGAAGATTTCAATTCGAGTTGAGAATACGGGGCCTCCATCGATTGAGAGCTATTTCTTAGTCGACAGTGCTTAGAGTGGAAGAGAGAAGGGGAACTAAAGAGATTTGTGTTAATAGACAAATTGTGTAGATCGTATTTTGTCTTCTAATGTAACATTTCTCACCCTATATTACAAGTTCTAAGACGCCAATTTTTGAAAATGATATGCCAAATTCAATCAATTGAATGACACTTTCGAAAGTTTGGACCAAGTTTGGAGCCCTTATTTTAAAGTTTGGTTATTGGACCTGTTGGGAATAACGGATCCCCGAAAACCGGATTCGACATTAAATCGAACCCC
This sequence comes from Eucalyptus polyanthemos subsp. polyanthemos, assembly GCA_017140185.1. NCBI lineage: Eukaryota > Viridiplantae > Streptophyta > Magnoliopsida > Myrtales > Myrtaceae > Eucalyptus > Eucalyptus polyanthemos. Next base: position 6,905,753 of record CM029458.1, on the reverse strand, counting down.
TAAATCAATGCGGAAGACGAAGCCCGGGAAAACACGCATCACCGATCGTAAAGCACACCACGATTCGAGCGTACCTTGTTAGCCACATTAAACACCGTCGTTAATGGAGGAAGAGAATCCGGTCGATGAAGCCTTGAAGGGAAGAAATTGGAAGCCGTATGCCTCTTGTTCTTCGGGAGAGAAAACGCGGGGAGAGAAGCGTACGTTGATTGTGCCAAAGGGTGCGTTTCTCTCTCTCTCCTCCCTTTTATACCTTCCCCTCCACGGGCCCTATTCCCGTGGGCTGGGCCCTTTTGGGCCCAACTTGAGCGGATGGACCTTGAGCCCATCTTATAAATCCATCATCTCCCACTCGCACATGGTGGTGCAAAACCAACATGGGCGGACAGGCCCTACTCAGCCCCATCAGAGAAAAATCCATCATAGACTCTCACTTAATATGGTGGGCCGAACGAATCCTCTTTTCCTCTCTTCAACATTCATACCGGTGAATAATCCGTGCGACCAAAGATACTTTGAGAGCTCGTTGCCATACATCTCGGTAGGAATATACAGCAGCTCATAATGGGCATCACACTCCGAGTAGATTTAGTATGCGCACCCTAGATCGATCGATCACATTTATATCTCTCTTGATCTCTTTTAAACAATAATATATTTATTGTATTCACAATTATGATTATCACAAAGACAGTCATAATTGGTTAACCGGTGAATACAAAACTATAATGTGATTCTCCAAAATCGATCTTCTTCTTTCCTTCAAACTCTCAATTTCAGTCCCGCCTTGCTTTTCTAGAAATGCCCCATTAGATCGAATCAAACTCATGACCATTGGCAACATCCTAAGATAGCAAACACTAAATAGAAATCTTAAGAATAAGCAAGAGTCGTAAGGGGACTAAAAATTTGAGGAACTCTTTTCCTCAAGAGTCTCACACGACATAAAAGTTGAGATCAAACTTTTGCCACTCTTATTGGTCGTCTCATGCATACGTAGTATGAAATACGTATTACGGTATTAACTCCTTTCCCATGGAGCGTATGTCTACACTTTTCAATACCGTACAGATGATAGTTCAGACATACCTAATGTCTAACTTGAGTTCACGTATCTACTCATTCACAAAATTCATCAGAACTCACATCTGGCATTATAGACAGATAAAGTAAAATGTGTGGGGTATTTTACTTTCGGACATCACAAGTATTATGTCATCATCTTAACACTTAGTGAAGGCGACATTTGTATTTTGAGCTTGAGCTCTCGATTATCACCTAGATAATAAGCTTAAATACTGTCTCATCTCTATTTATCACACAGTAAATAGAGGCGATTACCCGTGTGAGTGGGCTAATCTTATATCTGTCCGACATACTTCTCAACTTAAAGTAATGCACTAAGCATTAAGATGCATAATGATTAAACAAAGATTCATAGGCATTAATGATGAAAACACAAATTCATCAAATTGTGAACACTTAGGGAAAAATACTTATTCAGTACATCAGTCTCTACGCAATCCTAGAGATTTCACATGACCACAAAACACATCTCTAGGTATTGGCTTTGTCATAGGATCTGCTACCATTCCATGCGTAGTATGTACTCTATGTTCACATCTTTTCGTGCAACCATATCCTTGACAGGATTATACTTGGTATCTATGTGTTCGGTCTTGCCATGATATTTTAGATCTTTGGTGTACGCTTTTGCTGCTTGGCTATCACAGTTAACCAACAATGAATCTGCAGCACTTCCAATAACACCTAAATGATCCAAAAATCTCTTAAGCCAAACACTTTCTTACACTAACTTGCCGATAATGCCACGAACTCAACTTATATCGTGGACAAGGCTATACACTTTTGTTTCTTACTGCTCCAACATATGGTGCCATTATTTGGTAAGAAAACAAACCCAGAGATAGATTTTCTTTCATCTAAATCTCCTCCCCAATCAGTATCACAATAGCCTTTGAGTTGCAGATCCTTTTCCTTAATAACTCAAAACGTATGATCAGCAGTCCTCTTTAGATACCTCAGTATTCTCTTAACAGCTTTCCAATGTGCTTGACCTGGATCGGATTGGTAACTACTCACCATTCCAACTGCAAAACATATGTCAGGTCTTGTACACATCATAGCGTACATAAAGCTTCTAACAGCACTAGCATAAGGAACATGTTTCATTTGTTCCTTTTCTTGTGGAGTCCTTGGACACAGACTATGGCTCAATCCTTCACCTTTTGCAATAGGAGTGTCTATGGGTTTACAATCCCATATCCTTCAACTCAAAGTTGGAAGACAACCATCTTTTGACAGTATTAACCAACTCCATATTGCTTCCGGCAATTAGTATATCATCAACATATAATGATATGATCACAAATTGATCATTGGATCTATTGATATATATATATACAATGATCATCGTCAATCATTGCAAAATCATATGCCACTATGGCATTATGAAAATGTATATACCTTTGTCTCGATGACTGCTTGAGGCCATATATCGACCCCCAAAGTCAACATACCTTTTCTTCTTGGCCTTTCACTATGAAACCAGCGTAGTTCCATATATGTTCCTTCCTCTAATTCTCCATTGAGGAAAGCGAGTCTTTACATCCATTTGATGTAACTCAAGATCCATACTTGCCATTATTGCCGAATAATGCGAATCAAGGTAAATCTCACTACGAGAAGAAAATGTATATTCATAATCAATTTCTTCCGTTGATTATACCCCTTCGCCACAAGGCGAGCCTTATGCCTTTCTATCGAGCCATCAGCCTTTCGCTTTATTTTGAGAACCCATTTGTTCCCAATAGCTCTGCGTCCTTTTGGAAGATCAACCAACTCCCAGACTTGGTTTGATTTCATTGATTCCATTTCCTCTTTCATTGCATGAATTCATTTCTCCTTATTAGGGCAGTTCAGAGCCTCATTAATATTTCTTGGCTCATCCTCATCTTGTGGAGCAACCATAAAAGTTTCCCTTTCAATGTCAAAACATCGACGGGGAATACTTTGGCGACTTGTTCACCGTATGGGAGATTGTACACTTAACACATCATTCCCATCATGCTCCCACTTGGATTAGGTAATGATGATGTCGTCACATCGTGGTTGCAATTGAGAATCGGTTGAATTCAATTCATTACATCTCATATTACTCCCACTTGAACGAACTCCACCGACATCATTATCTTGATCCAATGTTTCAAATAGGGAGTTATTTTCCCTTATTTCGCCCCTCTTAGAAAATTCATCCACTAAGGATGTGACATCCCGTGATTCAAATTCAGTTATACTCTCACTTTCCTGCTCACCTATGAACACATACCTTTTTGAGTGTTCGCTCTATCTCATGAAGATACTCTTATTTTCTTTGGGACCCAATTTCCCAAAACTTGTGAGAGGATTCATGAATATAGGCAGCACAACCCCATGACTTAAGAAAACTTAAGTCAGGTGTTCTAACTGTCCATAACTCATATGAAGTGGAAATAACCGATTTGGAAGGCATCCGGTTAAGTATATAGGCAGCAGTTAACAACACATCACTCCAAAAAGTGATAGGTAAGTTAGCATGCACCATCATGGACCTAACCATTCCAGTAGGGTTCTGTTTCTTCTCTCTGCAACACCATTTTGTTGAAGAGTATATGGAATAGACAACTATTTTCTATTCCTTTTTCATCACATAATTTTCTGAACTTATCAGATAAATATTCTTAACCTCGATCGGATCTAAATATCTTTATTTTCCTGTCTAATTGATTTTCTACCAAGTTCATAAACCTTCTAAAACAACTTATGCTTCAGATTTATGAGAAATCAAATAGACATATCCGAATCAAGTAGAATCATCTATAAAAGTGATGAAACAAACAACCCCTTGCCTTCCTCTCACATTCATTGAACCACAGACGTCCAAATGGATTAAATGCCGAGGAAATTCAGCTCTATTACCTTTTCCAAATGGTTTCCTTGTCATTTTCCCTACTAGGCAATGCTCACATATGGACAAATCGACATTTTCAATATTGCCCAACAAGCCCTCTTTGGCTAGTCTATTCATATGTTGTTGGCCCATATGACCAAGTCTAGCATGCCATCATATTCACATCGTTATCATATAAGATAGAAGACGTGAAACAAGGGGATAACATATTGACATCATCACAGTCAACATTTAGTACAATAAAACCATTCAGTAAGTGACCACAATCATAGTAGTTTGTATCTAAACACAAATCTACACATTTATTATGGAAGTTCATACCAAAACTAAGCTTAACCAACGCTAAGACAGACACTAAATTTCGACGAATCTCCAGAGCATATAGAACATCAAAGGTGCATCCACCACTCATGTTCAATTGGCCGATGCCAATTCCTTTACATCAGCTCTAGAGTTGTTTCCCATATGGATCCACACAGTTCCAGTTGGTACTCATCGGAATTCCACGAAGGATTCTCTATCCTTCCCTCTATGGTCTGTCGCTTCTGAATCTACATTCCACAAATGATTGGATTCAGCCTATAATGCAGAACTTGACACATAAGCAAAGTTCTCAAATGTACAAGAGGTGTATTCCTTCTTTGGCTCACGACAGTCGCGAGCATAGTGACTTCTCTTGTCACAATTGTAACACATCACTCTTGACATTTTCTTCATTTGAGGACGTTTTCCTCTCTTGTGTTGGTTAACTCTTGATTTCTTGCAATAAGGACTTGATCCTTTGCATTCTCACATATTGAACGAATCAATACGTTTGCGCTTAGAGCTCAGAGCCCTTTATGAGTTAGAACCAGCATTGAAAATATCTATTTTCGGTTCACATGCCGTCAAGCGGTCCTCTACCAGCTCAAGGTGGCGCATGGCATCCTTCTTCCATAACATGGTCAAGAGCTTCTAGTGCTTCTTGCTTTTTCAGCACATATTGAATCTTCATATTCAATATTTCATAATTATTGCCGTTCATATCAGCAATTACATTCTTAGTTGCTGAACCATCGTTCAAACACATCGAGACATACATGCACGAATAATTAATGCCTATCATTTATGCATCCCTATTTGCATAGACCCATCATATTAATAAATAATTTTAAGTAAGGCTTCGGAATCAAAAGGTCACTATGTTTCCAATCATCCTCCAAAAATCCTAACTTAAAATTATTATTAATATAATTATCTTATGCAAATAAATTCTATGAAGTTACAAAAACTTCTATTACTACCCACACTAATTACCCACAACCCAATAGCGAAAGCGTATAAAAATTTTAACATTCAATAAAATAACAATGCTTTCACATGATACAACTAATATATCGGTTGCTACATCAACAACAATCGGTAGTAATCATTACATAATCAATCAAAGAAATAAATAGGGAATGTCCCTTCTAATCTATCGACCATAATATCTCGAAAAACGGCGAAGGTACATTTGCCAACCATGGAAAAACTTTTGGAGAGCTTTCATGTCGCCCCCTGGGCGCATTCACTCGGCGCCATGTGGCGCTCAATCTAAGGGTTGAAGTTTTGGCCAACTCAATCCTATAGTGCTCTCTCACAAAAGCTTCCACCACCTCCTATAACCCGGGACCACGTTGACCTCCCATAGCCGATCCAACACTGCTTGCCATTCGGTGGAAGAGTGTTCATCAAAGCCGGCACCTTCGAAAATCCGGCATAAGATAACCATTCCAGATGATTTCCTGTATCATCTGATTGACCTTAATCACATGTGATACTAAATCACCTTCATGCCACCGATAATCAGCTAACTTTTTCATCAGCCTCTTAAGTCTTGCATTTCCCTCGTCTGTACTCGGGACTGCAGGTATCCTTGCATAACGCATCATAGTTCCTGCAACAAATGCAGAATTAAAAATGGATCACTTATAATCCATAATTAATATAAGGGAAAATACATAATTTTCCAAAATTCATGCAACAAATGCAGAATTAAAAATGGATTACTTATAACCCACATAGGCATGACTGAAAAAGAAAACAAATTCTTTTTTCTTTTTCTTTTTTTTTTTTTTGGTCAACGGTCAAAGTCAACGGTCAACGGTCGGTCAACGGTCAATGGTCAGTCAACGGTCAGTCAACGGTCAACTGGTCGGGTCAACGGGCGCGCGGGTCGGACCGGTCGGGCCGGTCGGACCGGCCGCGCCGGTCGGACAAACCGACCGCACGTGCCGCGCGCGTGCATTGGCTGACGTCACGCAGACGTCAGCCGGCACGTGCCTCGCGCGTGAGCATGCTGACGTCACGCAGACGTCAGCCGCACGTGCGCGGCATGCGCCAGGCTGATCGGGTCGGGTCGGTCGCCGTCGGGTCGGGTCGCCGGCCGGTGACCGGCCGACCAACCGTCGTCGGCGCTGACGTCATCCCCGACGGTTATCGACCGTTGGTGACGTCAGCGGATGACGTCAGCACGCGTCGGTCGGCGGACCGGCGCGTGCCAGTTCGCCGGCCGCCGGCGCGCACGTGCCGGTTCGCCACCGCCGCGTGGGCGCACGCGCCGGGCGGCCAAGCCTTCCCAGCCGTCACCCACGCGCAGCGCCTTCCGGCCGCGCGTGTGGGCGCGTGCGGCGTTTTCCGGCGGCGATCGACACATCGCCGGACTCGTCTCGACATCGCGCTTCTCCCAGTGCCTTCAGAATTTGATTTCGACTTACGAAAACTCAGAAAAATGGCCGAATAACGCTCGGGTGTCGGGATTTTTGCCCCGATCCGTACGACGGAAAATTTCTTCGCGAAAATTCAATCAAAATACATCAAATTGATCGGGAAAACGTGAAACAGGGCTCTGATACCAATGTTGGGAATAACGGATCCCCGAAAACCGGATTCGACACTAAATCGAACCCCTAAATCAATGCGGAAGACGGCTTGGAAAACACGCATCACCAATCGTAAAGCACACCACAAATTCGAGCGTACCTTGTTAGCCACAGATTAAACACCGTCGTTAATGGAGGAAGAGAATCCGGTCGATGAAGCCTTGAAGGGAAGAAATTGGAAGCCGTATGCCTACTGTTCTTCGGGAGAGAAAACGCGCGGGAGAGAAGCGTACGTTGATTGTGCCAAAGGGTACGTTTCTCTCTCTCTCTCTCCTCCCTTTTATACCTTCCCCCTCCACGGGCCCTATTCCCGTGGGCTGGGCCCTTTTGGGCCCAACTTGAGCGGATGGACCTTGAGCCCATCTTATAAATCCATCAGGACCGATCATTTTCAAACGGCCAGAATCGAAGATTAAGTAATGACAAGATTGTTAAGCTTTGAATTGACTCTGTGAGAGAGAGAAAAGTGAGTAAAGACAATATTGTTAAGCTTTGAATTGATTCTGTGAGAGGGAGAAAATTGAGTAAAGACAATATTGTTAAGCTTTGAATTGATTATGTGAAAGAGAGAGAGAGAGAGAGAGGCGGCCTCCGCAGCAAGATTGGACTTTTCTTCAATAAGGTCGAGAAATGATTTGTATATTAGGGTGCGCATGGATTTATTTACGTGCTTTTTTTTTGTTCCCTTTAACGAAACAAAAAAAGTGTTTCTATTCCGGGAACAATTTGTGAACAAAAGAACGCGTTTGGTAACGTTTGGTCCGGGAATAAAAATGAAAACAAAACACGTTTGGTTAAATTTTATTATTTTTTTGTTTCTTTTAATTTTTTAAACATTTTTTATTATTTTTTATTTTTTCCTTTCTTTTTATTTTTTCTTTTTTCGGCCGGTCACCGGCCCCGGCCCGGCCGGCCGACGGCCGGGCGGCCTCGCCCGGCCACGGCGAGGCTCGCCGGCCACGGCGAGGCCGAGCACGCCGTGGTTGGGCGAGGCTCGGCCTCGCCGGATCTGGCAAGCTCGAGCTCGCCCGGCCAAGGCGAGGCTCGGCCTCGCCGGATCTGGCGAGGCCGAGCCTCGACGGCCGGTCGCCGGCCATGGCGAGGCCGGCGACCGGCCAAAGAAAAAAGAAGAAAAAAAGAAGAAAAAAGAAGAAAAGAAGAAGAAGAAGAGAGAAGAGTCGTTTTGTTCTTTTGTTCTTCCGAAGTGTTCTTTTCCTATAAACAACTTTTTTTGTTTCTTTTTTCTGTTTCTATTTCGTTTAAAACAAAAAACAAAAGAACAAAAACGCAACCAAACGCGTTTACTTCATTTTTTGTTCCCGACACTTTCCGTACGTGTGTCTAAACGTTCCATGCACACCCTTAGTATTCAACTCCCTCCATTTGAATCTCACGCGCTCCCTCCACCGCGTATTGGGCCCTTAGCGAGGCCCAATAATGGGCCTTTAGGCCCACGACATGCCCATCGGCCCACCAAGGAAAAAAACAAAAAACAAAAAAGCAAAGGTTGTTACAGTTCGGGGAAAATCACGTACTTGTCCCTCTCCTACTTTTCTCTCTCTTCTCCTCCCATGGAGATCTCCACGAAAGCCAGGCCGAGCTGTCGTCTCGATTCCATTTTTTCAAATGTTCGTTGAGCCCGCGCTTCCCGCCTACCCCAGAACCTCCAGAGCGCGGCAGCAGCACCTCTTCTCCCTCCTCCGGAGCCGCCCCGCCGCCGCCGCCCTGAGGGGCCTCGCCCAGATCCACGCCCAGCTCGTCGTCAACGGCTACGCCGCCACCAACTCCCTCCTCGCCCAGCTCCTCGCCGGCTACGTCGGCGCCGGCCTCCTCGCCGACGCCGCCAGGGCCTTCGCCGGCGCCCCGGACCCGCGGAGCACCTCCGTATGGAACCAGATGATCCGGTGCCACGGGCGGGGCCCGGCGCCGAGAGGGTCGGTGGAGTGCTTTGCTCGGATGGTGGCGCGCGGGGACGCCGTGCCCGATGGGTACACGTACTCCCATCTCCTGACCGCGTGCGTGCGGTCGAGCTTGTTCGGCGAAGGGGTGCAGGTGCACGGGCGGGTTGTGAGGGATGGGTATGCTGCCAATCCGTTCGTGAGGGCGAATCTGGTGAATCTGTACGCGATGGGTGGAGGGGAGCGCGGGATGGAGGATGCGCGCAGGGTGTTCGACGATATGGGCGAGAGGAATCTCGTGTGTTGGAATTCGTTGCTTGCTGGGTATGTTAGGCGTGGAGACATGGGCGGTGCGCGGAGGATGTTTGACGAGATGCGGGAGACGAATGTCGTGTCTTGGACGATAATGGTCGCCGGGTATGCTCGTAACGGAATGTGTAGACAAGCGCTGAGCGTGTTTAATGAGATGCGGAGACTTCGGGTGGAGTTGGACCAGGTGGCTCTGGTTGCTGCGCTGTCGGCTTGTTCGGAGTTGGGAAATTTGAAACTTGGCCGATGGATCCATTCGTATGTCATAGAGAAAATATGTGCGAGAAATCAGCAATTGTCGGTCACTCTGAACAATGCCATTATACATATGTATGCTAGCTGCGGTTCAATTGATGAAGCTTATGAGGTGTTCAGGAATATGCCACAGAGAAGCACAGCTTCTTGGACGACCATAATCATCGGATTCGCGAAGCAGGGGCTTGCGGATGAAGCTTTTGCAACATTCCATATGATGCTTAGCATTGGAGAGCCCGAAGCACAACCCGACGAGCTAACTTATATCGGGGTTCTTAGTGCGTGCAGCCATGCTGGGTATGTTGACGAGGGCCGCCGTGTTTTTAAAAGCATCAGTGCAAGTCAAAGAATTACACCAAGAATCGAGCATTATGGCTGTATGGTTGACCTCTTGAGTCGTGCTGGATATTTGGGGGAAGCGTGTCGGCTCATAGAAAGCATGCCCATGGAACCGAATGAAGCTGTGTGGGGTGCCCTGCTTGGTGGTTGTAGGATTCATAAAAATCCTGAGATCGCTTCTCTTGTGGCACAGAGACTAGCAGTTGAGCTCAACCCTGACCATGCTGCAGGCTATTTTCTGCTTTTGTTGGAAACATATAGGACATCCAACAGATGGACAGATGTGAACGATATTAGGCAGAAAATGATTGACATAGGCACAAAGAAGCCAGCACCTGGCCGAAGTTGGGTTGAGGTCAATGGAGCCATTCATGATTTCGTGGCCGGTGATAGGAGCCACAAACGCACGTTTTTTATACATGAGATGCTTAGAAAGGTGAAAGTTCAAGCTGAGTTGGGAGGATACCAGCCGGATGCATTGGATGAGGAATTGTATGCTGCAGCCTAGATAAAGAGGGGAGTTTATGCATTGATACTTCCTGTACATATGCTACGGCCTGCAATGTTGTCACTTGTTTAGACTACAAAAGTTCTTGGCGAATCCCGCGTCGAGCAAGAAGTTTTGATCACCATTCGATTGCATTTCAAAAACTTTAACGTCAATTGTCATCCGAGAAGAATACTTGCTCAAGGAGGACTATAGTAGCTTCCATTATTTTGTATCATATGTTCTGGTGGAGTTTAGTGACTTGTACAGATACTTCAGAAGCGTTCTGATTCTGGATTCTTCAGAATCGGCATGATATGATGATGTTTGGTCTATGGAATCTTTGCTACAGGCGAAACATAAAATGTTCCTCATGGTCTCTCTCTCTCTATGGTGATATTTGTGCATGGCGAAACATTCTCTCTCTCTCTCTCTGTCTCTCTGTCTCTCTCTCTCTAGCGATATTTGTGCATGGCGAAACATAAAATTTTCCTCATGATCTCTCTCACTGTCTCTCTTTCTTTCTACGGTGATATTTGTGCATGCACGCAGATACTTGACCTCTAAAGAACCCTGGGGCCAAGTTTTTGTTTTATGCTTCTTTTAATGCAAGTTGAGTTGAATCTGTGGGCTGAGAAAGGATTATTTTGTCAGTAAAAGCATAACGACAGAGTCTAGAGATAAAATGGGGATTGCAAATCTTGCACATTGGCACCCAGAGGAGCCTGCGAACAGAAGTAGCAGCATTCATATGTTAAAACCAAGACTTACTGCCTTACATGAGGTTTTCCAGAGGCCGCCATGGATCGGTTGAAATGGGGGCCAAAAAAGGAAATTGCTTAGATGAGTTTTACTTTGAATGACGATCTTTATTATTCAACCCGTAGCATATTGTACACTCCCTGTCATAATGCTGTTTTCAGGTGGATGATCTGCGAGTCTTATAAGATTAACTGCACCCAATAGAATTGACCAGAATGCAGCAGCATCTTCGACGACATGAGTTTGCAATATTCTGCTGCCTTGGCAATTTTTCTGGGGATGAAAAGGAGAAATGAACAAGTTAGAAAGAGAGCTTATTCAAAAACTTAGAGAACCAATCCTGAGCACAGACAAGAAATAAACAATGAATTACCTTTACTGGCCATATTAGCACTGAGTTAAGATATCACGTCGGTGATTCTCACTACTAACCATTTATTATGTCTTTTACAAAAAATCGTATACTCCAGACCTACTAAACTAGTTAAATACCGAAAGAAATTCCGATGGAGTGAAAAGCTGACGTACATGATGTGAAGAATTCAGTATGAAAATTAAACTGAAAGACTGAGAGCTTAGACAGCAACTGGTTGAGGCCTCTTGCTGGTTTTGATTCCTCTGATAGCTGTAAAACATTCAAAACATACCCAAGGCGTGGGTCAAACCAAATTATAGCAAATGGATTTTTCCTTCTTGAGCCTAAAAGGTTTTATGTGGCCCTACCTTCTGCATAATCTTTAGCACCAAAGACTGCAGAACCAGCAACCAAAGCATTTGCACCAGCTTCAATGACCTGCATGCATAGAAAACAGCTTAAATAAAAATCACGCATGTCGTATGATCTGTCAGCTTAGCATGTATGTGTTAACAGAAATGATGTTCTGGTTCACTTTAGCTACAGAAATACTTGCAGTCGTGTTTAATACTAGGGTCCCAGCATCCTTCCCTTCATAGACCAGAATGAATAAAATCCTTCTATTTCGAGTGAAGCATTCAAACGTTGTGTTTGGCAACTACTGGTAGGTTCAAGCATCAATAGGCATGCCATCACTTTTTTCCCCCTTCCATCATTTTAAATGCTCTAGAGTACCCAAGGATAATATACATGTTGGGGACTCCAAAAGGAAAATGAATGGACTTGGAGCATCCAGTATTTCAACAGCTGGAACACTTAGTTTGGTTCTTCTGGGATGTCTTTATGTCTTAATAAAAATTGCATACTTCCAAAATTTAAAGTCTCGTGATTTGCAGAAGTTAGCACTGGATAATACACTCAAAAGATCTGAAAACAATCTAAGATGTCCCTTTGTGTCAGCTGGCAACTATTTGCTAAAATTCAATCCAAATCCTTCCCCATGATAATAGAATCATCAAGAAGTCAGTCAGATAGATCAAAACACTAGTTGGCTCATAACAATTACATAAAAGCACCTTATATGCATTGGCTGGGCCAACTCCACCATCTACTTCAATCCATGGGTTGACTCCCTGCCACAACGGAGAAGACAAAAAAGTTATATAATAATTTTTTTTTATTACTTTCGAGAGAAAAGTTCACCAACCAAACAGAAAAGCAAGTAAAGAAGAATGACATAGGACCATGTCCTAAGAATTTACCTTCTCCACACACATCCTTCTCAAGTCTGATATTTTCTTCACTTGGCTCTCGATAAAGCTTTGCCCACCAAAGCCAGGGTTCACCGACATGATCAACACCAGATCAACCACTATTTGCACAAAGAAAGCTAGTGTCATATTTTCTCTTTCATCAGATAAATTTGCCACCTCTTGGACAAAAAAATCCTTAGGTAAAATGTTGAGAAAGTTCAAGAGAAAAATGAAAAAATTGCGATTGAAGTGAACCGAGAGAATACTCACCATCAAGAACATATTCTATAGCAGTTAGTGGGGTAGCAGGGTTCAGGACAACTCCAGCTTTAGCTCCCAGACTTTTGATCTAGATCATCATTAACCAAAATTCAGTAAAAGACGTATAACTGGTAGTAAAATACAAGTCAGGCGACAGACAGAAAATCGGGGCAGTTATAATACCCATCCAATATTAGGAGTCTTAGGTACGAATAGATTCATCACTAGATCAGATAAAGAAGCAAAAATATTTGGATTATGAATGATCAACCTCTACCCCAATTATTATAATAATCGATTCAGCTTTCCAGAAGACCAGTGCATTGCATCAGCATTGCAGAGGTTGTATTACTGGATTTTAATCAGATGGCACTCTGAAGTAAATGTTTAAGATGATGAAAGGGCAGCGCGCTGCATACCATTTCAATAGCATTGTCAATGGCAAAAGCCAGAGGGAACATGTGCAACAGAAGCATGTCATTATTCTAAGTCCTACAAAGGGACAATTCATCCTCCAGTAAGATCAAAAACTGGGTTTCCAGTACAAGACATGGCATGCACTGTCAAAGTACCAAGGATCTACATGGTTGAAGTGGTTTATGCTACTAAAAATATAATCATTAGCTGCTGCAGTTATTCTTGTAAATTATTCAACAAGCTGAAATCTTTCTTCATTTCATGAGGCATAATTTTTTCCCCAAAGAATCCACGGTTGAGGACCGTCTAGAAGTGCACACTGCTTCATGTAAGAGACCCACTAAAGAACGTGCATAATCACCAAGAACAGCACGTTCTGCATCTATAGAATAGAAAAAGGTTCATACTTGGTTGACTGTGCGATGCAAGTGGATGGTAGAAGTTTGTTCACAATGTACACTGACTATGTCAGCTCCAGCCTTGATGAAATCTGGTACTCGCTGTTCAGGTTCCACAATCATCTGCACATATGATTTCTAGGTTATTAAGGATTCAGTAGACAACCTTCTCTTATTGCAGAAAATCCACCAAATGAAAAGGTTACCAGATGAACATCCAGAGGAAGATCTGTTACAGGGCGCAGGGCACCAACCACAAGGGGACCAATTGTAATATTGGGAACAAAACGGCCATCCATTACATCGACATGGATCCAGTCACATCCTGCCAACTCCACAGCTTTCACCTGGATTACTATATAAGAGTCAAATACCAAAACAATTTATACATGACAATCCTCGGCAGAAACAATCTGAGAAAAAAGCCAAGCTCGTGACTTGGACTATTGTCGAAGCATACAAGCTAGAGCCATGCTAAAGATCCGAGTAATGGTATAGAGACAAATCAGACATTTCATGGCTTTTCAAAAAAACAAGTGACGGAATGGAACCTGATCTCCCAGCTTTGAAAAATTAGCAGATAGAATTGATGGAGATACAATGATATCACTTTTGGAGAATTTGTCAACTCGTGAAGATGCCTTCACCACCGTCTGGATCTTCCTATATAGACCCATACAAAGGGATGTAATCATATCAGAAATGGGAGATAAAAGGCTGTAGAAGAGCTTAAGAGCAATTTCCGTAAAAGCAGTCTTGTAAGCGAAGACCCAACAATCTTAAATGTAATATTTAACAGCAACACGTTAACTTCGCTCTCAAATGACAAGTGAGAACTAAACAAGGCTAGTAAGATCTATCAGACAAAGCAAGAAAATACATACAATAGGCAAATTATAAAGACAACTTTTTTCCCAATTACTCTTGAAGTGCGATCTGTCCATTAACCGATGGGGTAGCTCTTGATGGCCACAGCATCTCCATGCATCACTAGTACAACCGCCAAACTACAGGAAGTGAAACTCGCAGAAAATTTCAACTGCGAGTTACCGGCCAAAGTAACAAATGGACCATCATTATTACAATTCAGCTCTGCATATTCACAAACACGTAGCGCCCGAACTTCAATCCGAGCCATCAACACAAAATCCAAGCCTAAAATCCTCACGCTAGGTACTGCGAAACATCTTCTTCGCGCGGCAAACCACATCACACTCTCACCACACAGCCTCGGAAAAAAAGAAAAAAAAAGGAAAGCCAACCGATTCTCTGTTTCCCGGACCACACTCGGCCGAACCGCCGCAAACCGTTCGTTACTCCCTCGGTTCCGACCGAAAACGCCTAACCGAATCCGGCCGAAACAACCTTCCTCCGAAGATCGTGCTCTTCCTCCGCACGGGTTCAAGCAACTAGACAACCTCGAATCCCAAACCAAGAACGCCTCCGCCAAAGCTCTCAGCTCCGCAGACAAAAAAACCAGCGATGACTTCAATACCTGGTGAAAGCGACGTTGCTCGGCCGGCGAAGGGAAGATCGCCGGAGCTCGACGCCGCCGCCGAGCCCGCCGATCTGCGACTGGAGCGTCGAGGAGCAAAGCGAGGCGGTCGACATCTCTCTCTCTCTCTCTCTCTTTCTCTATCGCACGCGAGGTTTCTCTCTCTTCTTTCTCGCTCTAAATTATGTCCTTACGGGAGTCTTAACGGTTAGGTAGAGAGAGAAAGTTGGGTGCGGAGGGACGATTAAGGGCCTGCTCCTCCGCGGTATTTTCACCAATCGTTCCAAGAGGAAGAGAGACCGGTGAAGAAGGAGGGGTGACAGCAGCCTGATCCGAGCGGAGGGAGGCAGTTCCGGGGCGACACGTGGCGGCGGGCGTGTGGTGGCCGATGGGGTCTTTTGCTTATCGGTAATGGTTGGCGCGCCGGATTGCTGACCTGGCAAAGTGCTTGCTTTTTATCTGTAAATTGTTTCATTGGCTATTTACGGACGGACAGCAGAGCGAAATTAATTAGGAATTTAGGAGGGAAACTGGGGATTGATTCGTTGCGGGAAAATTGTCCAAAAATAATCGTAAATTTATTATTGTACAGCAACCAATTAAATCAAATACTTTTTAATTGTGTAAATATAATTTTAAATCTCTTGATAATTTGCCTATTCTATCATAAACCTTTTAATAGTATTATTTAGTGACACATCTTTTAAAGTTTTGTCAATTTAATCATAAATTTTTTAACAAATTATCAATGTAGTAATTTATGCTAATTTTAATCGAAAATTGCTGATCTAATTGACACCATCTATTATACGCGGCGTAAAGTTAATGTGGATAATTTTATAATTTTTTATTTTATTTTTTCCTTCATTGTGTCGACAAGGGTCACAAGCCCCTCACTAATCAAGGGCAAGGGCTCATGAGCCTTCTTTGTGGTTGGTGGGGTGTTGCTAGCCCTTGCTAGATTCAGCCCTCATCCATGACCTGTGGAGGCTCCGCAACCTCACCCACTCTCGTCGGCATAGTCTAAAAATAGAAAAATAAGAAAGATAATAAATAATAAATAAAAAAATTGATATTTTTTTTTTAAAATTAAGTAATTGTTTACGTTAGTGCTAGTCGTAACATGTAAGATGTAAGATAGTTAGCACTAACTAAACTACCATATTAGTGAATTCTTGTCAAAATGAGCCAAAAGAACTACATTGGTAATTCATTTAAAAATTTAGAATTAGATTGACAAAACCTTAGAATGTTTAGGACTAAATTAGCACAATTGAAATATTTAAGACTTAATTAGTAAATTGTTGAAATGCCTAAGACTAAATTAACAAATTTTCAAAGTGTTTAGTATTGAATTGACATAATTAAAAAGTTTATGAATTGACCTATTAGACAATTTTCTGGATTCTTTGTAATTGCATTTTGTAGAAGGGATTGTCGTCTTATCATTCAATGTTATCTAACGAGGTATTTTCACAATTCAGATGATTATGCTTTTGCGAAAATAAAAATGTGTTCTCGGGTGATGTGGGCAACAAGATGGTCTAATTGTTACACAAGGTGTTTCCTTATTATCATCAAAAATTTGAAACTTATGCGGAACAAAATGCTAACGCTTGATATAATCTTTCAAAATTACTATCAACCGTTTAGACTTGGGGATTTTGCACTACAAAAACATTTGTAGTGTGGCAGTGCATGTACAAACTTTATAGGATAACTTCGAATTAGCGATTGGATCCCGGGTTTCCTATAAGCTGGCGACACCTTCCTCGTTTGGACATCAAACCACAAGGTCTGTTCATATTCGAAATTTTTACTTGGATTTTCTTCTTGGGCTCAACTCGAGACATATTCTCGACATTTGACTTCATGGTCTTGTAAAGGTCTAACTTGGCTTAACCCGTAACATTTTAGCGGGCTCATTGCCAGCTTGTTTTTATGATGAGCGGTTATTTACGATTGACCATGTCCTCGTGACACGCGATGGTATACCATTTCATTAATCTCTCCCACTGGGCAATGTGGTGAGATCTCATTCACTTCACATATTGCTCATGTGGAACCACATCCCCTCTTTCTCTCTCTCTCGTTGCCAGGAATCACGCGTGAATCTCATGACAGAATTTACCGTAACATGTACTAAGGATAAATTGGCAATAGGAGGAACTTGTTACTCAAACATGGAAACATGTACTAAGGTCGGGGTAGCTAGGGGTGATAACCCGAACCATCAAATTATACAAATCTATTGACTTATTACCCAAATTGAAAACATACGAGATCTTTAGTATGGTTCGATTCGATTAGGATATAGTTTTTTTTTTTTTGGTCGAAATTAGGATATAGTTGACACTGCTAGGACTAGCAATAGGGAAAAGTTCGCCGGTATTCCTATCTATTGAGTACTAAATGGATGAAATTCTAACTCTTTTGACTTTCTCAAGCACTTTTTAATTCTTTTGCAAATGGATAACGTCTAAATTCTTTAAGTAACATCCTTAATTTTCCACTGTAATGTTTACGACTTATTGCATTTTTCAATGAAGATTTAGAATTTAATTGAACCAATGAAAAGGTATAGGACTCGAATGCAATTTTCAATAAAAGTTTTAATTAATAAAAAATCTTAAAACTCAATTGCATTTAATACATAAGATTTAGGACTTACGAACTCTGATTTCACTCATCATTTCACTAGCTCAAATGATGGTTTGATCTTTTGCTAATAAATTGCAAGCACAGACAGTCATCTGATATGTATAAATGAAATGATTCGAATGCATACTTAGATATTAGAGATTAACTGAGCTGAAAAAGTTTGGATCTCTATCTTATAAAAAAGAATTACAACCAAACTAAGACGTCAAAAAAAAATTCTAATAATTATTTTATTTGATATGAGCATGATGATGACATTAGAACATTTATTGCACCGAAAAGTCTTCTTTTCCTTCTCCATTTTTTTTCAACTCTTCCAAGAAAGCCCGCTTCTTCATCTTCTTCCTCCAAGCTCCTCCCCACCTGCAACTTCCGCCGCCGCCGCAGCACCGCCCGAAGATGAACCCGACATGCAACTTCTTCTCCGCTTCCAGAGCCGCGTAGGGAGTAAAGGGTTGCCTCCCTTTCTCGCCCGGACCCAAATGAGGAGGCCCGGTAGAGCCGCCGGGGACGCCGACGAGCCGTCGAAGCCGTCCGACCCGGATGCGCCGATCATGCCGCGAGATCCGGACAGGAAACCCCGGTGGCTCGGCCCAATACGGGTCATGGGGGTGTTCGTCGCTTGCTTGATGGCCATGTCGGTCGTGTTCTCCGTGGCGGTGGTGCTCAGGGACCCGCCCACGAACGCGGTTCCTGCGGAAGGCGGAGTTCGCGAAGTTGCGGCATCTAAAGGTAGGGACTTGGTGGTCGTTTTGCTGAGCATTGGATCTGGGTTCTGCGTGTCGCTAGGCATGAGCATCTGGGTTTCGCTCACTCATCGCTGCTGTTGCTTGTGGAGATGGGTTTGGCTTGAGCCTCCCTGTGGCTGATGAAATCTTGGCGAATGATTTCCAAGAAGCGCCATTTTTTGCTGCAGTAATTGCATTTTGTCGTTCTTATGTTGCTTCTCCAGCATCCGTCATCTAGTACCTCAAATGTGCGGCGTGTAAAGATTCATTATTGGTAGTTGCTTGAAATTTCTAGTGGGACTCTGGCACTTGATGTAGTGTAGTCAGACAATCATAGTTATGTCATGTCCATGCTGACTAGTTTTCTTTACCAGCAATAAAACTCCATGCTAGATTTGACATAGTTTGGATTTGAGTGAGCACTCTGCTTGGTAAAATTCGGTGCTTGCAGATAGCTCCCGTGGACTTTACTTCCAAGTGCTTCCCTCTACTTCTCTGATCATGTTATCTTATGTCACTGAGCATGTCAGATTAGTGTTTGCATAATGTTCGTGACCCATCTGGATTTTATGGATGGAAATGATCGATTAAATAAATTGGTACTCCATATTGAGTTTTTAGCAGCCTTTCCTTTTCAACAATCTGCACTGCAATTCATAGTTGGAGATGGTCGAGTTGCCCTTCTCTGTTGTCTAATCACACTCACGGCTTTTCTCTTTCTCCTAGAAGCCACTGGTTCCAATGAAGCTGCCTCTCAGACTGTGGAGGAGCAAAAGAATGAGTTTCTCGGTGGCTTGCTTGCTGCTGGTTTTGATGAAGGATCTTGCCTCAGTCGATACCAATCAGTTTTATTCCGCAAGGAGTCAAAGCACAAACCTTCTTCTTATCTTATCTCTAGATTACGAGGCTATGAAGCTCTCCATAAGCGATGTGGACCTCATTCCGAGTCCTACAAGAGAACCTTGGAAATGCTCAAATCTGGCCATTCATTGGGAACTTCAGACTGTAACTATGTTGTTTGGATTTCCTTTAGTGGATTGGGGAATAGGATATTGACTCTAGCTTCAGCATTTCTCTATGCCCTTCTCACAAACCGTGTTCTTCTCGTCGACCCTGGAGTTGATATGACTGATCTCTTCTGTGAGCCTTTTCCAGAGGTTTCATGGTTTCTTCGTTCAGATTTTCCTCTTAAAGAGCAATTCAATGGCCTCAACCAAAACTCTCCACACTGTTACGGAAAGATGTTAACCAATAACTCCTTAAGTAAGTTGGAGACACCCTCTTTCACGTATCTCCATCTTGTCCACGATTACAATGATCATGATAAGCTTTTCTTCTGCGATGAAGACCAGTCTTTTCTTCAGAGCATACCCTGGTTGATCATGAGGACAGACAATTACTTTGTTCCATCTCTCTTCTTGATCCCTTCATTTGAGCAAGAATTGGACAACCTCTTCCCAGAAAGGGAAAACGTTTTCCATTTCTTGGGGCAATATCTTTTCCACCCTACAAATTCTGTATGGGGACTCATAAGAAGATATTATCAAGCTTATTTAGCTAAAGCAGATGAAAGGATTGGGATCCAGATCCGAGTCTTTGATACTGGAGTTGGTCCATTTCAGCATGTTCTCGACCAGATCCTAGCTTGTACTGTGAGGGAAAATCTGCTACCAAGGACAATCAAGGAAGGATCTCCAGAGGTTTCATCCTTGAATCGGAAATCAAAAGCCGTGCTGGTGACATCTTTATCGCCTGGTTATTTTGAGAGGATAAGAGATATATACTGGCATTACCCGACAACCACTGGAGAGGCAGTTAGTATTGTGCAGCCGAGTCATGAGGAATATCAACAAACCGAGAAGGAAATGCACAATAGGAAGGCATGGGCAGAGATGTACTTGTTGAGTTTGACCGATGTGTTGATCACGAGCTCTTGGTCAACTTTTGGTTACGTGGCTCAAGGTCTTGGAGGTTTAAAGCCATGGATCCTCTACAAGCCTGAGAATCGAACAGCTCCTGACCCACCCTGCCGCAGAGCAATGTCAATGGAGCCTTGTTTTCACGCGCCTCCATTTTATGACTGCAAAGCTAGGCGAGGGGTCGACACCGGTGACTTGGTACCCCATGTGAGGCATTGTGAGGACATGAGCTGGGGCCTTAAGCTCGTCAATCCTCATGATAATTGATAGATGCATTTTCGTTTTAAGTGGATTCATTGCAGTAGTACTCTGCTTTTATAATTGCAGATGTTCCTGGGAAGCGGCAATAAAACTTTCATGTGGTACTAGTCCTTTGAAAAGGCAGTGACCGTATCTGGGTGAACATTCTGGGCAAGAGAGTTTTATGAGTTTGGTAAATGAGTCTGGAACATGATCCGCAGCTGGAAGTCTTATCAAGTGCTCCAATCGCGGAAAAGTCGATCTCTGGAAGACCTCTGTTTGCTAGCAAAACAATTCGTTAACAACTCTTGCCGAATATCCCATGAATACATGCTGCTCCGGTTGAGAAAGTGGCGACTGCTGCTAAAAGAGAGGGTTTTTACGAGGAGAAGAGATAGTTCATAAAGAGTTTCAAATGAGAGGAATGGGGGTATTTATGTAGAATTCAAATACATTTTTTCGAGCAGTGTAATTTTGTATGCTTATTATCCTTATTTTATCAAGATTATAGCGGATTTGATTGCTCTTACAGAGCAGTTGTTTGCGAGAATCTGTACCCATGTGCACATTGTTAAATGTCGATTGTCCCATGTCTGAATTTTTTGTAGTTTTGTCATCTCAATTCTCTTGTTCTCTTGTAAAATATGCATATGAATAATAAATTTTCCTGGGATTGGCAGTTTTGCAAATGAAACTCGTTAGCAACTCCTCTGTCGAAGATGCAATTTTTCCGCTGGATGCACGTAAATAGGCTATAACCTGTAAGTTGTCCTGGATTTTCATTGGCTTCCTGCATACTATATTGTAATGCTTATATCAACCCATCAAGCAAGGGAAACTTTCTGTCTTATGGATACAACACGGTTGCAATGATCATCTTTGTTCGTGTGTTATGAATTTCATCCTACTTGACATAACTTATGTGACTTTTAATCGGTCGGTGGCATCACCTGTCACTATCTCACGACCTACCAATCACAAAAAATACCGTCTCCTCAAACACCTGCACTAGCAATCACTCCATAGCAAGTCAACTGATTGGGGGTTAAAGCAAATATTCAAGCACTTTTTTGAAAAAAATTCAGGATCACTTTTCACACGAGAGTGCACTTAAATGAACGCAACTATTAAGTTTTTAACACTTAAACAGAATTCATCCAGACTGAAGCGAATTAAAAATGGCTACTTCTGCAATAATTCCATTATTCGAGTGCACTAATATTGGACCAATAGCTTAGGGCAATTAACAAATTCGTTCCAACAAAGGGCAATGATTTAGCATCTATGTGCAAAAAAAAGTTGTGGAGCAAAGGATGAACAAGGCAAGTGCAAGCAGTTCATCCATCACATGTACTTTCCTTCATAAGATAAGGTCGTTTTGAACCTCAAAAGTGAAGCTAAGACCAGCAATGATCGTCGCTTTGCCTCCCCAGGTATGCTTGTCTCGTGTGGTGAACAAGTTAAACTTTCTTGTATGTTCAAATCCGACCACTCCCATTGCTGAGATTAAGCATATTGACTAATCGGAATCAGGATCCGAAAGTGGCATTTGGTAAGCATCTTTAGGTTCCACATCAGTAATTGAAGAAGGGGCATCTTTTTTTGAAGTCGCTCTCTGTCGTGCTCTGCGTCTAGTTCTAGCTTCCTCCTGTGGAGATATTGTATAAGCATGTGTAAAATGAGAATTGAGAATTTATATCTTATATCAGCCACCGTGGCTGCATCCAATTATATAGTTCTGACTTGATGACCAAGTTCGTCTTCCAAGATAATGAATATATGGTGACCATAATAGTTCACCATAACATCTCCAAACAGAATAGAATAATACAATTCAAGATGATGGGTTGGCTTTTTTGATTGCTGAAAGAATAAATTGATTTCAGGAGCTTACCTTCGTGCTTGGCTGTTCTGATTGATCTGGTTGACTTGGCTGACTCGGCTGTTCTGATTGATCTGGTTGACTTGACCGACTTGGTTGACTTCTACGCAACCATATGGCACCAAAGGACAGCAATGCTCCTAAAAGCAAGTATGGACCGATCCTAGGATCTCCCAGGCGATCATAAAATCCTCTCACAAATCCATGGATCTTCTGCTTCATTCCTGTACCCTTGGATAAGATGTTCTGAGCACCTTTTAAAAACATGGGTTCTTCGTCCTCAGGAACAAGCTCAGGAGTCTTTGTTCTCTGAAGATGCATGAGAACATTGAAAAGGTGTACATACATTGAGCCAAGGATATTCGTTAGAACTTCTGATGAAATTAAATTTGGTCAGATGAGGTGGGCAATTTGCGATGTTTGCACCCCATAATCGACATGTAAATACATGGGTCTCATGCATGGTAATGAAGTAGCCTGACAAATACCATGGCAGCAGAAAAAATGAAAAAGTTGATCCTGAAACCAGATGTCATGCATTAGTGTTTTTTGGTTAACAGATACAATTCCAAATGACTAAATTCTATTAGTTTCTCAGACAAAATTAAGTTATTAAACTCTCACGATAGCAAATTTGAAGGGCATGATTGCCTGGCTTTTCAAAATCAACTATCACAGAGACTTCTTTAAAAATGAAAAATACTCAATGAGGCCAAGTAGAAGTAGATCTATATTGCGTGTTCTAAAGTGGAGTTGCAGGAGGTATGAGATGTACCTATTGTCAATTAGATAAAGGAGAATAATTAAAAGGTGCCTTAATGACATGATAGGACGCTAAAACAGAAAGAGATAGAAAAATGGTATAATTAGGCATCAAATCCCAAATCTCCAATCAAATACATCATTATAATAATGCCTATGTGTAAGAGAAGGTTGCTTACATAGAATGGGAGATCTCTGGAGTCACCATCCTTTACTATATTGGCAATCCATTTAATAATCTGCACAGGCACAGACAACATTGTATTAAGCGAAAAGAAATGTAGCTCACCAAGTGACAATATGACGGACAATCCCACCACAACATAAAGATATTTGTACCTCGGGAATTTCGTTGGAGCCATTGTACCTTGCAACAAGCTGTGCTGCAGGATCCACATCCTCATTTAGCATTGCATCCCACATATTTCTGGGGTTTTTCTTAACCGCAGTGTTTTCCACTGTTGAGTTTCTCTTGTAACGTACAATGAACAGCCTAGGCACATCAGCAACATCTCGTCTAGGTCCACATGTATCATAGCTGGTTTCTGATTGAAGATAAAATAAGCAATATTTCTGGGAAGAAAAATAGGCAATATTAGTGGTTGACCCATCAACAATTATCACAGCTGCTGTCCACCAAGTTGTGGCAAGTGGGAATAGCATAATTTACAATCAAACAGATTCTGCCTACGTCTACATACTATCCGTAATGTTACATGTTGAGAAACATCCCCAACAAATGGGTGGTGACATGGATGCTTTCAAAGTATTCATTTTTGCTAAAGTTATGAGACCAGCTTTCAAAGTATTCATGCCATAAGATGTAAGGTATTCAGTATAACAACTCTATAGACTGCAGTATACTTCTGCTTATGGTTGTTCCTACATACCAGGAGCCATTTCCAACAAATTTTGACCTGCCTAAATGAGTGCATCATATACGAATCCTCTGAGAACCATCCAAATTTTCCGTGGCATTATGCGGATAAAAAATTGAAACTTCATTCTGCACAAATAGCTATGAGCGCCAACAACTCCGTTAGGCACATCCATTAGCTAGGTGACCATTTAGAGATAAGGACAACCAAAATCTTTTGTATTCAAAATTTAAGGAATTCTGAGATGGGCATAATACATGCATCAAACATGTCAATCGTAAGTTGACCATACTCTAAACGAGAAAACATAAAAACAAAATAACAGAATGACTGCAAACAAATAAAGACAAACTCACTTGCTGGGATTCCCCATTAAGCCATGTAAAAGTGAGCCGCTTTTCTTTCAATGCAACAGCTGCATGTATCGGGGATTCCTCATTGTCAGTTGAACTTAACTCACCATCACTAGATAACGTTTCTTGGATCCTGCACATAGTCTGTCAAGGTGTGAAATATTGCAATCGCCAAATTGAAAAGATGATCAGGGAAGGAACTGCCACAGATAAAATCTTATTTAATAATTCCAGATAAACTATTAAAAATTAATATTTAAGCTTTTTTGCTAGAAAACAATATCAAAAGGTTGTGAAACTTTATGTGTACATGAAATTGTTTTTGGAAAATCCATTTCAGGCCTTTCAGAGACAACTAACACATTGGCTGCGATAAACTATTCTAGAATATTTAATGCCAAATCACAAAATGCATGGCACCACAAAACCAGCAGCTCATCTCCTCTTCCTGCCAATGTAAGCACACTAAAATCTTGACATGTCCACTCAAAGAGACAAAGGTTTCTCACCCAACTACATTAGTTAACCATTTCCTTTGCCTTGCCCTGGCCCTCAATATTCAGGGACTTGCCAACCATTCAGAACATGATTTACTGGTGAGGACATTGAAGCTTTATCTTTCAAGAGTTCTTTCATTTAACATGTTATGAAAATGTGAGACAGAATCATCTCAATCAGATCTTTGTCTCATAAGAACTTTGCTGCAAATGAGTAGAGCAGTACTTTGTTTAAGCCTTAGTTTTGGCCAGCAGTGGCGTCAAAGGAGAAAATATTGACCTCACTTGCTGAGCAGGGATGGCATCTGGTTTTACCTTTTTGAAGATCAAAATTTGCCATTTGGTCTCTGGAAGCTATGTACAAATAGCTTCTCTGAGAAAAAAAGGACAATAAAAGCAGGTTCAAGTAGTGGCTGTTTTAGGACAACAAAAGGGTGACAGCCATGCAAAAAGTCAAGAGAGATTAAAGTGAACACTACTTATTTAAAGAAAACATGAATTCTTGCCACGTCTGCTGAGAAATATTCATTTTGACAGATTCAAATGAAAGCATCTGACAAATAGACAAAACAAATCATGGCAGAGGAATGATTGACTTAGAACTTGAGAAAGCTAAACTCTTTCAGGAAACTAGCTCCAACTTCGAAATGGAAAAAGTACTGGGGTTCTTTGAAAATTATCACAATTGGATTAAGGAGAAGGGATGGACCCCACTGCTTCCCCATCTATCCATGTCTTCCGCAAGAACAGGAAGGAGTCAACTCTGGTCCCTGCTGGAGGGTTATATCCACAAGGGATCTCAGAAGCACAGCTGTGTAGTCTTGCATCAATTAAAAAAGGGTCTACAACACAGAACCTACAAGCCATCCCTAGAAGCAAGCATATCGATATTTGATGAAGAAAATATGAATGGATGAAAATGAAAGGTAAGCAGAATGTGAAACTATTTAGATGCTATCCAATCTGTGTATTTGCATCAAAACCTTATACTTAAATCACATATGTTGATGTTGTAATTAAAGCTTAGAAGCAAATTATAAAGTATACTTAATTCATCTGAGAAACAAGGGATGCTTACTCGACGCATTTCATTTAGCTCCCGACTGAGCCTCCCCGCAAGTATCACACAGTACCATGATTCCACATTAACTCCAGCTCGGGAATAACCTCTGGCGTCACAACCCAGTTCATGCGATGTTACAGTCCTCAGTTGAGGAAGTTCTGCAAATATCGAATTAAACGTTTTAAAGAGGACTTCCCCATTTTTCAAAAACAAAAAATAATTTTGTGCTCTTTTGACTCATTCTAATCCCAACAATTCAAATTAAATGCCTTCATGTCCTTAGTTTCATCATGACAAGATAGCCCATCAGCCAAATAAAAGTATACCATCAATGATCAATCTGCCCCATGCAAGTTGCAACTACCTCCGAAGATGCCCAGAGTACAAGAGGTCATTATTAAAGAATTTTGAACAACTGCTACATAAATTCTTTCTATGAACATCCTGTCAAGGTAATGAGTCTTTACATTAGAAATGGGGTTGGCAGGAAGGGCTACTTCAACATGATACCAGTTCACATAGTCAACCATTAACAGTTCCTGTTTGCAGCTTAATTGATTAATTATACCCTTAAAAATTAATTTCCAAGTAAAAAAAGACAAACTACAGAATAAAACTAATTACACTGCATAACTACTCCTGTGCAACCAGATTGTATTTTAGAAAAACCAAACCAAAATAGATGCACAAAATTACCAAAATTGCAAGGGATAACCATGTCCAACTTATTGTACTCGAAATTCTAGGAACTCGAAAACATTAACCTTCATTAATCCAGCTGACAAAATATTCTATTTTGCAAAAGTGGATGCAAGAAATCACAGAAAAAAAGGAGGGAAAGTTCCTAAACTAAGGAAAAATTTCTCGAATTTTGTGGTACCATTAAATAGGGTACCCAATTTACTATCTCGTTTTAGCTCCAAGAGTTTCCACCCTCATGCCATACCATACCATTCAATTAACAATCACGCAAGTCAATGTCAAATACTCCTTCAGACTATACAAAGTCCAATCATATAGTACAGCAGGGAGGCAGCAACTTTCATCAGACATAATGAGAAAACCAATAACCATAGAACCCTTGCATCACCTTGATGTTTGTTCTGTTCTATCATATTGGAAAACCAAGAGTTGTTGACTGGTCCTGCAAGTTCCCACGGTGTTAAATGTCAAACAAATTCTTTTGTCTGTAATAGAAACAGATTAAAAAAAGAAAAGACAACCCTGTTTCATAGAAAGGGTGTAAACTTTTCTAGATGAAAAATGCAAGCCTAACTTTGCTGTGGAATATATATGAATGGAAAAATCTGTCTATTTGGGCCTAATCATTGCAACATGTAGAAAATTAGCAAAATCCTTGGGCATACATCTGTTCTTAGAAAGTAGCAGGAGATTAATTTTTTTTGCCACTCAAAAGCAACATGCAGCACTTGGTTCCAGAACAAAAAGCAACATGCAACGCTTGGTTTCAGACAGCCTTCAGAAAATTCGTGACTTGGCATACAGAGGACATCTTTACAAATGTGACGATAAAATCATCAACCATTTTCATTGGCATTCAAAGTGGAAAATGCAAGCGCAATTCTTTTCGTTCTCGATGTAAAAGTTAGCTCCTCTTTAGGGGCACCAAGGTCATTGTGATTATCTCATCTGAGAACTGCCATTGTAATTTAGTGTTGTATGTGTCGGGGACTACTCAAGCTCTGACAGGAAGAAAAGTGTCAAAAGACTACACTTGCACAATCTTTTTTTGTCTATAAATGAAATAGAGAGCAGGGATCCCATCAGATTGGATGGGCAAGCATCTCCCACCCTAAAGAAAATGGAAAAAATTGCCATCTAATCAACCTTATCTATATTCAGCAAAATAAGGAATACCATGGTGTACAACAGGCTTGACGCCAGGATCTTTCAAAATTACGATAGCAGGTGCAGATTCCACCTCAAACCTAGCATCAAAATTAGAAAAGCAAAAATTATATCAGCAACTTATGCTACTGATGGAAGCAAACTAAAGCAACAAATTAAGGTACATCATCTAAGGGAAAACCAATCCTTTTCAACTTACGTATTCCACCAAAAGGAAGATTCCTCTTCTGTCCACAGTATAAAAGCAAACGATGCATAAGCCCAATAATTCTTAGCAGCAACTCGCACAAACGGAGTGGCACGTTCCCCCGTTTTTGAGAAGAAAATAACCTTTACCTACAAGGAAGTGTGCAACGTTTAAATGTACAAATGTAAGTTACATAAATTAAGTTATACGAACAATTGATTTCCTTTTGTAGGTAATATGGGGAGGGGTAATGCAGGAATCTCAATCTTTGCAAGAGTACCATCAATAGGCCAATCACTTTTCATGATTGATAAAGGTCCATATGTGCCAAATAATATAGTTCTCTTTTTCTTTTTCTTTTTCTTTTTTTGGCTTTCTCAAGGGATCGAGCCTTTGATCTTAAGCTACAAGTCCCGACCGCCACCCATAAATGACCACAAGGTCAACGCATGATATAGACATCTGGCCAAATGTTACATCATGGCTGAACTCGTTATGCAACTGCATGAAATAGCTGACCCCCAAAGTCAAAACAAAAAACAGTGTTTAGCTGTGTAAGAAATTTCACAGCAGATAGAATCAGGGATATTGGAGCTTTAAAAGTTGAGAGACAACGTTTATTGCAGCCATTAAAATTCAGGTTGATTGCTGCTTGGATAAATTTATCTTAACAAAAGAAAAATAAGCATTCTTTCTTGATGGATAGAGGGTCTGCATTTTCTCCATATCATAATGAGAAAACGAATGTACCACCAATGGAAGAGAGAAGCGTGAAGATTGTATTTGCCAAAAGTGCACACCTAATTATGCATAAAGAACAAATTAATAGGCTTGCACGACAAGCCATCATGCGTTTTCTTTTTCGGACAGAAAAGCTGGCTGATTTAAGGAACATGAAACACTTTTTCCAATCACTTCAAGCTTCACCAACAAAGGTACAGTTGATCAGTTATACTAAATGGCTGCTCAAGATCACTAACTCAGTGTAAAATCATGTGAAAATATTAATACACATTCCCAACAAGTAGGATCAACCAAGTACCTTATGAGGGCTGGTCTTTGCGATAAAAGCTTGTCCCTGCAAGTATATTTCCCACCATTAAGTGAAGGAAGCAAGAAACAATCACAACAAGCAACTAGGTGAATGAGTGAAACACTTTAATCTTAGTTGTTAATTAAAAAGAAGAAGAAGAATAAAAAGAAGTGAATGAGAAAAGCAGAGAGATATCTGGTATCTGATGTGACATATCTTATTAAAACATACATGGAGACTGATAAAAAAATGTTGAATCTGAACACTAGAATATTAACCTGTGGAGATGTGGAATGATCATACATACTCCTAGTTATGAAGAATTTAAAGAGAGTTAAGGATTTTTTATGACATAAGTTGCATAATAATTTTCTCCTCCAATGAGAGTAGTAATATGAAAAACTTAGGACTGTAAAAGGTCCTAATGTTCTCTCTCTTTTCGCAGGAGTAGTTTATCACAAGGGTAACATACTATGTTAAAAAGCATAACTCCAACATTTAGAACAAGTAAAAGATCTGCAAGAACCCAAAGAAAAGAATAAAGCACAACATGATAGTTAAGACTACCATTTCAACGAAGGCTTATACTGCCTGAAAACATGCCCATTGGCCATACTGTATCAACATTCCATCTCAAGTATAAGCCAGAACTTACACATGAAACTTAGGACATAGATGTACCGCATCAAACAACAAAGCAAGGAGTTACAACCAGAATCAAAACAACAGGGAGTGACCCAAAGCTTAGAGACCATATCAAATAACCATTGTCCCCAAAAGTATAGAACTGTTGGAAGAGAGGCCCAGGCCCACCATATATATCTCGCATATTTTTAACCCCAAGAAGTGCACCTAGGATATTTTTTAACAAGAACTTTAGTGTCAAACCATCTACCTGTATCTATACCCCAACTCAACCCAGCATGTGATCTTTTGCCTCTGCACTATTCCAACAAAAAGATTGCTTCAGATAGATAAAAAATCAAGGGCCTCTAACCTGCAGTTTCCATTAGGGTAAGCACAAGAGCCTTAAATACTTAAACGAAGGGAGCAGTTAGGGGCCTGATTGATTCAACTCGAACATACATGAAACAAAGAAGCTAGGATGACTAGAGATGGACCTTCTTTCCTTAGCTACACGGATGGATGGGACTATTAAAGCAAACAGCTGACTGTTGTTTGATATGGAAAGGTCAGTTGACTAGAGATAGAGAATAGAGATTCAAAGGGCAAAGAATGGGAACTCAAAGAGCATAGGTTGATTTTGCAATTGGATAGTGATAACTAAACTGAATTTACTGCCTTTGATTGCAACAGATAATACTTATAAACTATAAGTATATTAATAAGGAAACAATTGAAGACAACTAGTTCCATATATGTGATTGGTAATTTCTTTCTCAAATAAGTATTCTGCTCTGCCAATCATACTTTGTTTAGTTCTCATTTTTATCAAAACATCGGTGAGGTACATGAAGTCAGCAAGCTAAGTAAAGTAAAAATAGAGATGGATCATAAGTTGTTTCTATCAAAAGAATCTGGATCTGGATCTGGCTTGCTCAACTTATTCAACAGCGCTTTGTACCACAAATGTTATAGAATAACAACCATGATAATAAATGAAGATGCAGTCAAAACATTGTCTTCTCTTCCTACAGAAAGCATAAACTTTTTCTGCAAAAGTGACGACAGAAAACAGAACATGCACACTGTCAACATGAATAAGAACTGAATAGGAATCTGTAACTTACAAGTGATTCCTTAGAGTAGTATCGAATGCGAGGTAAACTGAGTATGGCCGTTGCAAACCAATCGGTCACTGCATCCGTAGTTAATTCTCCTTCAAACCTATGAAAAATTCCGAGGTAATTTCTACTCATGCCTCTCTTCCCATTTAGAAGAAATAGAAGAACTTGTAGTCATAGCCCCTCCATCAGAGAGGCATTTCCACAACCAACACAAACACTCAGAAATCAAAGCTTAACGCACAAAATGGGCTAGATAGTGAAACTCACCTAACTAGACAGTCTGCATTTCTACATTGAGGTGGAAAAGCAACAACTGAAGGAATACCTGCAGTAAATTTCTCAAATTAATAACAAAACAAATTGAGTGCAATGTCGTCTTTATTACTCTCTCTTTACTGGATAGAAATACAAGTGAAAAGATAAGAAAAAACCTTGCATAAAGAAATAAGCTTAACACATATTCCTGTCTTGCTTCTTGATTGCTTAAAATTTGTGACAAATGAATATCAAAGCATATTGCATTCCTCATCTAAATAACGCATACTGGACCGATGCCAATGATGGTTCGATTCAACCCAATCCACCAATTGAAAAGATAAATACGAGACTATTTTTGGTCTTCCCATCCAAAGGAAACCCATGGCATTTAGGGAAAATAAAGAGCATTTTTAGATCTTGGCCCCTATAACTATAATACCCACCCCGTTGTGGACGCGTTGGTTCGGGCATTCCCCCCTTCTAGTTGGGGGGAGTTCAAGTCACCGCAGTCGCATTTGCGCGACTTAAGTGCGGCGCCGTGGGAGGTGGGTCCCCGCGCTAGCGTCACCCCGGGTTTACATCGCCGGCTGCCGGCTTTTTAGACACTTTATCCATGAAGTCAACACTGGGAGAATTCTATGAGAAGCAAGCATAGGTGCATTGCTAGATGTCCTCTAATAATTTCCTAGGATCAAAGGAAAAACTAATGTCTAGTTTGTGGACACAAACAGGCTTTTGGAATGCGTTATTCCATTTAAGAATAAATATAAATCACACCAGAGGTCTCGAGTTTAATTTTTCATTTCTCCCTTCAGTTTCCTTTATTTATATAATGGATTTCATCAATTTTTTCATTTACATATTGTGTTGCCCATGCTTAAGGCCTTCGTTGTCCTAGCAACCTTCATGTGAGGGGGGATGCTGACTCGCGATATAAAATCTAAAAGTCGTTGCTCTCCAACAACTTAAAAGGTTGTGCAATCAGCTTCACACAGTATGTTGCTGAAATCAACTTTTGATATAATGGCAATCACAAACCTTCCTTTTTTTTTCTGTTTGATATGTAAAGAGAAAAATCAAGGGCTTCTTTATTTTGGTGACATGCTAGATATTACCTTCCACATGGTCCAAAAGATTTCTATCCAACACAACCAAATTCAAAACTAATAGAGATACATCCAAATATCTTACCATTCCTGTAAAACAACTGTCCTGTTGGTTTTCTCTCAGCAAGATATGCTGCAAGTTGAACTTCACCAAGTTCCACCGCACCAGTATTTGCAACTCCATCCAATAGAGCAGCTGAATGCAACAGGATAAAGGGAAAGTACAGAGTGAAACAAAAGTGATAATTCTTAAGTCATCATAATAATCGCAAGATGTGAAGCAGCTACCATTACTGAAAATTCTGTTTGCTTCAGCATAAAATTTACTCTGAATCTCTTTAATCCTAATAATTTCAACAACTTTTGAGTGCTCATATTGCATTGTGAGAAAAAAAAGTTTAGCATGACCTGAAGCATTCCCACTTTTTTTTGTACTATAGGCCAAAACTTTGAAAATTGTACATATGAATGAAGATCTAGAGAAGGAAAATAAAAAACAACAGATCTAGACTTAAATTCAAGACTTTAAGAAGTAAATTGTCAGAATTATGTGAAAGCAATTTTTTCTCTCAACATGAACATGAATTGATATCGGTTGCAAGTATTCTACTTTTTTAAATAACAACTAGCCATAAGAAGATGACTATGCGCATGAATAGCACAAAAGCAAATGACCCAACAAGCACTTCATTGATAGGAAGAGTGATGGCTTGCACATAATGGAAGAGTTCAGGATTTAAGAAGAAAAGTGTAGCAATTTTTTCTGAAACTGCATTTACAAGTTTACAACAGAATAACGCATCCACATTAATTAAATATCATGTATAAGTACCGAACAACTCGGCAGCTCAATTATCTAGAGAAACGATAAACAAAATTTGAGAACTAGGAGACAAAGACTTAACAGTGAACTCTTATGAATTAGGAACGTACCTATTCTTTTCCAGATGCCAAAGCGATGAGCACAGCACCTGCTCCCAGATGAGTATATCTGGAATGAAATGTTTTAAGTAAATTATTAGCCGGACTACATGAGGTGAGAGGCAAATATAGTAAAAAAAGGAAAAACACGCGACAAGCATAAAAACATGCAAACATCACAAATATTGTGGTTTTGGTTTGTTTATGGTTCAATTTAAGTCCCTCAATATTAAATTTTTGTGGAACCACTCTCAACCATTCTGAAAATGCTTATACTATTAGATGAAAGAATGGTTTGATATGCAAATATTTTAACACTCCCCCTCGTACGTAGGTTGGACTTTGGCTTAATACTTAAGCATGGAAATAAAATGGGAGGTAAATAAAGGAGCCTTAAGAAAATTGAATTCAGGATATCCAACCCTGATACCATGTAAAAACTCTCTGGAACTCTGCGCACTATTATAAAATTTTAAGCTCTAAGAATAAGGCATAATAATACTTAAACATTCTAATATAAATAATGCAGAAAGGTCCCTAAAAATTACAACCCAGCTTATCAACTGGCCACTATCAATCTTCTAAAATTTTGCAACTAGAGGGACCCTCCAACTGAAATGCAAGGTTCATCTGCTTGAGATACTTTAATTGATAGGTAACTTCTAAAATAAGTGCACCTCGTATGGACAATCCAATTAAGGCATCCTTCATGCTCTTTCTGTCACTCTTGACCATAATTTAAATGCTTCACATAGGAATCCTATAATTGAGCTGTCTTTTGGGTCTTGACTGATTTTCGCATGTGTTGGCACCACATGAAGCCCTATCTTCCTCCACCAAATTCATCATAGATGATTAATAGCTCTACAGGTTGACCATTTTCATCAACTGCAACTCAACCAATCAACAATGTTCTCCCATTTCATTAAATGCAAGAATCTCTATGGTTTTATCATTGTTGTCATTCTATCAACAAATTAGCTAACCTGCATTATCAATTTTCTTTATCAACTCATAAAACAAACTATATCAAAGCCCTGGGCCCATGGAATAATTTTGACAACATATACAATATTACAACAACAATAGCATAGGCTGCTTCTCTTTTCTTTAATTTTGTCTAACAGAGTATATAAGGCCAGTCCTATTGATGGTTCTCAGTTACTTGG
Source organism: Eucalyptus polyanthemos subsp. polyanthemos (assembly GCA_017140185.1). NCBI lineage: Eukaryota > Viridiplantae > Streptophyta > Magnoliopsida > Myrtales > Myrtaceae > Eucalyptus > Eucalyptus polyanthemos. The sequence continues at coordinate 6,871,377 of CM029458.1, read as the reverse complement.
TGAAACAATTTGCAATCGATTGCTCTTCCCTCCCTCCTGCACCACAAGAACACACACCCCCCCCCCCCCCCAAAAAAAAAAAAAACAGAGAGAGAGAGAGAACTGCCTGAGCAGACGGAAGAATGCATTTAAAATGAAATTGATATTTCACAGAAAACACAAAATCTAAAACAACAATGGAAAAGAGATGCACCAAGAGAAATTGTGAGTACTATATAAAAAGAAGTCTGGATTAAAAGCCCAGATAAGATGTAGATAGCAGCAGTTGTACCATGAATAGCCATGGGCTGTCAATTTCAGATGTAAGAACATCCTTTAAGGTAATGGCATTAAAAGCTTCGTCTCCACTGTCTGATCAGAAAAGGAAGAAATTGTCTGTAAGCTCAACCAATGCTTGGTGTAAGCATAAGTTTACAACCACTTCCGATCTAAATCCAAAAAAAGGATGACCAAAAAATCACAATATATATTTTTACTCACCAGAAGCAGCGGCATCTAGTAAAGGAAGTTGCACTTCAGAATAGCTTTTCCCAGCATATTGCTGTTTGGCCTTTTCAATCACATCCTGCAGACAAAAAGTTAGATGTCGTACTCCATCTACATGTATTCTCCAGTAGATAAATAGTGTATGAGAATTTACACATAACACATCTATCAGTATCACTAAGAAATACCACTCACATGTTGCTCTTCAATGCCAAACATGTCATAATTTCTTTTCCAAATGGGATTGGTCAGCAGCTCATAAGCATAACGAATCTGCAAAGCATGAAATGAAATGGGGTCTATATTTGTGAACTGGAAACTCAATGGCAATGGAAACAGGACCCAAATAATCCTGCAGATGAGAGAAAACAGGATGGAAAAACAAAAGAGAAGACAAGAAAATTCACATATGTAGATAGGTTAGAACTTCATGAGAGAATATTTTGCCACTGGTATTCCACCGTAACTGCTAGTTCAAGACTAATGGAGAAATTGTGGATCCATTGCACAATAAAGTCTCCAAAAAATAGCAATACGACTCAAAGGCAAATAAATTGACAGGGCTAAAAGAAAAGGGCAATTAAAGATTAATATGATTAAGTTGACCGTGAAATTGTAGTGGGAAACATGAAGCAACCACCACCTTTTTTGGCAAAGTACCAAAAAGTTGAAGTCCACAAAAAATGAAAAATTGGTGGGGAAGAACAAACTTGTCTGAAAATCAGTCTAGAAAGATGGACAATATGTTTTGTATTTGAAAATTTCAGCGACAAAAAGTGATATCCAAGAACAAGCATGGTGAAGTTTTGCCACACTCCAAATTAACATTGAAAGTAATACCCATGATTGCAGTCATTTCAGTTCAAGACATGCGTTTATGCCATCAACAGAAAACTTTTTGCAGAAGAGGGCATTAGTTTTGGCGATGAAAGAATTATTTCCAAAGGCAACTTACAGTTAACAACTGTTCACAACTTTCAGAAAGAGGAAAAAGGATGTGGAGACTAGTAGGAGCATATGAAATTCCCTGTCTGTTTTGAGAGAAGCCTACACAATGAACCCTTTAAAGTTGAAGAAAGATAATTCTTTTTGTCAAAAACACTTAGAAATCTATTCACTCCCCACATAACATATGGATAGAAGGAGCAAGGTTGCGATCATATTTCAAAGGTATAAGGCACCACACTCTAGAGGAGATGCGCATAATCTACGCATGTTGTTGGTGATTCTAGCATTCTAAGACACCCAAAGAGGTAAACGCATTGATAATAGAACATTCCAGAGAACTGATACACAAGTAAACATTGTTGTTGCCAACTAAGTACATCTTGCCAGTTATTCCTTGTTGTAAAGCAAAATAAGGATGAAAATCATTCTAAACCTTCTTTCTGGACAAAGAATGGCATCATAACAAAAGATTAAAGGGAAGGATTTCAGGCCACATGCTCCCATAGTCAATCTTTCTAAACTCTCTAATTCCGTAATCAGTGACTTAGGAAGCATGTTGGTTGTATTTGTACAAAGCAATGAAAAGCTACCAGTACCCATTGATCAACAGCATCACAGGAAGTTAGTTGATATTGAACAAGAAAGTTATAGGATGGTTTTGCCATGACTCCAAAATTGATCAAAGAGGCACAGAGGCAATTCGAGTGAAGGCTTAAATAGTAGAAGCATGTTGCATCAAATTATGAGCTGACCTTTATGAAGTCAGATGACTTTTGTGATTCCCCATCCAAATTCCTGAGATCATTATGGTGGCCAAAATGATGAAGTTGCATAGGGTTGTAAATGACCAAAATTGTTATTGATACACATTATGAACGTCCATCATAATTAAAAAACACAGGCGCAATAAAAGAAGTAAACAATACCAGGAATTGAATCAACTTAAAGAACTAAAACTGACCCAGATAAGACAAGCTTCTCATACGCCTCATCTACTTCCTCAATAGAACTATGTCTCTTCAAGCCCAAAACTACAATTTTCGAATCCCAAAAAGAAAAGAGAAATCAGATAACCTCTGATAAAAACTCATTACTACAGCTAGATCAATCGCATGAAATCCTCCAAGCAAACACAATGAATGCTTCCCAATTCCCATATATTGGCGGATCAAGTAGCAAGCGGAGATACCATCATAGTGAGATTGAGGGAATGTGTTGGGAATAATGACGAGCTGATACAGCATGGCTCCAACGAAGAGCATCAGTGGAACCGAGTACGCTTTCACCATTGTCAACATCGAAGAGACCCTCGCCATCTGCAACCACGAACAAAGTCACACTCACAGTCAAAACTCCTTCTAGCCCTCGGCAGGTAACTTACTTTGGCAATGATGGTCAGCACACATTAAGTCAAAAGCCCCCGCAAGGTTCCATTTCGCCATCATCAACCCTTTTATAAAGGAACGGAAGCCAAACCAATCTCAATCAACACTCTCCACCATGACCAACCCACACGCGCATTGAAGCTACAACACTCATTCGACATCGAATTGCAAAAACCACATCAGCCCACATCTCATTCCGCCGCGCAGAGCATCGAAACTAGCGAAAAAACCAAACTTGAATACCGAAATCCGCGCGCTCAGCGATCACAGTGCAATGACACCTCCAAGTTCCAACCATAGCCAAAACGAAAGCGGGTTCGTGATGGGTACCGCGGAATCGAATCGCTCGACGAAGGCAGGGCAAAAACAAGGCTCGAACGCGAAGGAAGAAGACGAATTCAAGAACCGGAGACTGACCTTGGGCCACTTCGCCGTAGCAGCAGGGAGAGAATGAGAGAGACAAGAAGCGCAGGCCGGCTGGCCGTAATACGAGGAAACAGATCTTTCATCATTTGCTACGCAACAAAAGATGGCCACAAAAAAATTTTAAAGAAAAAAAACCTAAAAATGGGTCAATGACTTATCAATATGGGCTTGTGGAAATTGGGCCTCACGGCCCATGAATGTTTTTAGCTACTAGCTTCGAAGAGTCCGACACTACACTTGATCAAAGGGCTGGCGGCAGGGTGTTTGGAAACCGGGGGTATTAGGCCGATAAGTCGGTTTTCAGACATTGTACGAAGCACAGGCCGACCAAACAGAAACCCTTACGAGTTCCGCCTTATCATTCCAGGTGCGAGCGGCTACTATACTGGATTAACCAATGATAGCCACTTCCAAAGATGTGACATGAAGTCTACCTTCTCCACCCAAAGCTCCCCATATTTCCTGGTAAATCTTTTTCTTTCCTACTTTGGTGGAATTACTCCATATTTTTTATATCTTAGAGTTCAAACGAAATAGTTTTAGGATATACTCAAGTTTGATCTTTCATTAATTGGATGAAACAAAAAAAAAATGCCAAAATAAATAAATAAACAAAACCTAAGAATGACCAGCAATATGGGCTTGTGGAAAATGGGCTTCAAGGCCCATGAATGCTTCTAGCTTCTTGCTTCGAAGAGTTTGATGTTAGACTTGATCAAGGGGCAGGCGGCACTGGGGTTCGAGGTCAGTACTAACTTGTTGTCCCGACGTGCCCATGCTACATAGCTTTCAAGTGGGTCCAAGTTGAAAATCTGTGGCCTAAGGTTTTTTTTTTTTTTTCTGGCATACACTTGTTCTAGGTATGTCCATTTACAATCAAACTATTCTAGCTCAAGCATGATAGGTCGTGGAATTGCACACGGACAGATCATTAGTGACCGACTTAGAATTCAAACTTGAGGGTGGGTGAGCGCCCCTCCTATGTACGTCTCCCTAGATCATTCGATCATTCGATTATAAAAAGAACAAATACTTAGAATTATGTCCATCCACACGAGGGAATTTTCCCGCGGACCTTTCATTTCCCTGAACCACGCCGGCGTGTTTCAAGCCTGGTTCTAGTGTGTTTTATGGGGGCCAGGACTTTGCCCCCAACCATATCTTTTTTCTTGCCTGGAAAAAGGGCAATACCCCCTTTTGCGCCGAGGCCCTGCGAAAGCGCGGGGCAAGGCACCGACCCGTGCCTAGGGGCTTGTTATCGGGGTTGTTTGTACCGAAAATTCATTATAATAAAAATACTTAGCATTTCATCAATAGGAAATACTAACGCGACTCGATCGGCCCATCAATTCGCGTGCTTAAGTAAGATTTGTGCGAGCAACAACGTCACGTCAATTCGACTTAATTTAGCAATAAAATGGGAAGGTACATTCAATCCGGAATTTATTCTATTTGGAGGAAAATAAGGTGGGGGAAAATGTGCCCTAGATCCCATTTTAGGAATCGGAAATGGGTAAATTAATGTAGGGGTCGAGCCCTCTTTTTTTGGCCCTCTATTAGATCCCTCTTTCGAAGGCGATGATGGAACTTTATGCAAAAAATAGCAAAGAAAGATAAGATTAGATTGTGTTGACTTCATTGTACGTGACCTTATCATCCTTTGGAAAACGCCATTCATCTTCCCTAATGGTACGCATCAATCGCTCTCCTTCGCCCCCCTTTTGATTGAGAAAATGATGCCGGTTTGAAATGTGGCCCCTAGGAGGAGTGGCGGAGGTCGCGACATGTGGGGTTTCGACCGTCTCGCGATTTAATCCGATCGGCTTAACTCCCGATGAAAAATTAGGTAAGTTGCTGATTCGATGAGGATAGGGGAGTCATCGCCATCGACATCGGAGCAACTGATATGCGCTGTTCTCGAGAAAATCTTTAGACGGCTCGAGGGAGAATTAGCAAATCGAGATTCGCATCAAATAAAGAATGGACGTATGCATGCGTGGGAAAGTGGACTCGACCTTTAATTTATTAAGATAATTCGACGTGATTCACAGCGGTGATTAAGTTCGAAAAAATTTGGCCGATACCTTTTATTCTATTCGTATTTATTTAGAATTTGGATATCCCTAATATTTAATTCATGAAAACACTGTAGTAGTTGATAATTTGGGTTTGTTTTGGCAAGGAGCAAATTGATTTTTTCTAAAGTATCCTATTGAAAAGGACACGAGATGGAATATCTCCTATTAATTGCAAGTTGCACGACATTCACGTGTCATCTCTTTCTTCTCTTCTCTCTTTTTTTTTTAATAATAAATAATAAAAATAATTAAATTAAAAGCATTATTGTTCAAGGGTGACAATCGATTGGATTCGATTGCGCAATTGTAATCTCATTTTTTCTAGTTTAAATTACACAGGATTTTCCGTAAAAGCTTGTGGCCACCACCTTCCTCCAACTTTCACCAAAAGGACGTTCTTGTGCGGCATCATACTTTATACATTACCAATAATTAACGAAAGGGGGTTATAAAACAACTGAGCATCTCCTCCCCCGCCCCCACAAAAAAAAAAAAAAAAATTGCTTTAGTCAAATATGATTTATAATCTACACGTTTCGTATCCCACATAGCTATTTTTTTACCTGAATAACTGATAAGACAAGGTAACGTGGTACTGGAAGTTTGAAATAAGGATTGACACTCATTGAGATTTAAATTAGAGGCTACTATAGATCTGATAACCTATTGGAGCATGGTATGACCTAAACAATTCCTAAAATAAGATGTGAAATGAACGAGATTGATTGTGCAATTATCCCCTCAAGGGCAGCTCCTTGTCACTTTTTATTTGCCTATTTGATGGCCTTTTAGTGGCCAACCAACAAACCTAAACAAAGACTTTCAAGATTTTAACCAGTACTAGCTCGATCATTGATAAAATCGAACTCGAATAAACATATCGGCCGTTCATATCATGGACCTAATTGAGTATAATGTAAATTCAATGAATGTGATTAATTCGATAAATATATATATATATATATATATATTGGTAGCTTTTATCTCTTCATCAATGCGCGTTAACGGGAACATTAGGAGAGAATCTCCTTCCTTTCTTTTAAGGTCTTGAAAGTCATTCTCTCTCTTTCTCGGCTTTTTCCGGAGAGGCAGCGGTCACGCCACGGCTGTCAGGGGGGGGGGCCGGGGGGACCGAACCGTTTCCACGTGGCGGCATGCCATGGCGGGGGTCGCGCTCGTGGGGTTGGGTGACGCCAGCGCCTGGGGAACCGCGCGTCGCGGTAGCGCGGGAATCGCCAGGGGTGGGGCCCAACGAGCTCGCGGACGCGTCCGACCGTTAGAGAGGCCCAACTCATCCTCCCCCCGTCCGAATCTGACGTCACCCCGGGCCCCAACCTGTGGGCCAGGCCGCACCTGATTATGTACCGGGGAGTGGAGCCCCCCCCCTCCGGTCACACGCAACCTCTTTCTTTTTTTCTTTTTAAAAAAAATTTCTTTATTATTCATATCAAGGGCACCCAAATTTATCAGGAAAATACAATTAAGTCATAAAATTTATAAAAAGTACAATCATGTCCTTAAATTTGTTAAATTAAGTATTTCTATTAACTCCATATAATTTGACTTACAGAAAATATAAATTTATATTTATAATAGGTATTTTTAAATAAGTTTTTTTTTTCCTCTACATCTTGCTTATTAAGCACTCGAGATAATTTAATTGCACAATACTTTAGAATTTGTTGTAATTTTGAAAATCATTCACCCAATAATTTGCTTTTGAACTTTAAAATGCGGGAATGAAACTCAAATTCCTTGTCTCCGCAATTGTTAGAGAACGATGCCTATCTCAATACATATATTTTAAACTAATTTTCGTTTCACAAAAAATTTCAAATTGACATTCTATGATACATGTACCATAGACAAATTTTCGTCTCCCGAAAATTATATATTATTCTATGTACATTCTATGATACATGTACCATAGACAAATTTTCGTCTCCCCGAAAATTATATATTATTACTTCTAATCCAAATCTTCCTTTCATCAAAATGTATGTGCGTGAACACATGTGAATTTCCCATGTAAGATCCATCATAGTCATTTGTCATTTACTCATTCGTAAGGGAATTTTGAATGAAATGCTAAATTAGAGTAGATTTGAGTCACTTACACCACTGTGGTGTTTTTTTTTTTTTGGCAAGAAAAAAATTAATTTAGAGTAGCTATATTGCATGGTATTAGTTCAACATTTTTTATGAGACGAAAATTAATTTAAACTAAACATGTCATAATATATTCATTTGAGATTTCTAATGAAACTAATCCTATTTTATGGAAAAACCTTAACTATATCCAATAATTCATTCAATATGTATGATCAAGTCTTTATGATGGTTTGAGATGGAGGACTACTCTACTAACTAGAAAGAGAGAGTACATAAGAAGGTGACAAAAGATCATTATAAGTATGGTCATCTATCTAGCTCGCCTCTAATTAAATTTTTGGTTTGGTGGCCAATAAGAACAAAAATAGGTGTCTACATAATTTTGATTAGCAAGTAGCGTTTGAAAACATTTTAAAAAGAGAATTTATGTCACAAAAAACCTCAAATTGGTATACATGTGACAAATTTATCAAAAACTAATAATTTGACTAGGCATAACTCCAAATTAGTATATACGTGACAAATTTATCGTAAATTAACTTTTTGAATAATAAATATATCATCTGCTAAATTTGATTAATACCATAAAAAAATCATCAGATTGGAACACATGTGGCAAACAAATGGTAAAATCCCAAATTGGTACACCCGTTAACTATCATGTCATTTAATCTAGTAATTTGATAATAAAATTTAATAAAAAAACAATTGAGGTTAAATTGTCTCCGATATACCAATTTAGGTTTTTTGTAGTAAAAAATTAGTTTTTGATAAATTTGTCATAAGTGTACCATTTTAAAATTTTTCATTGTTTTATCCTAAAAAAAGATCTTTCAGATCATTTAAAAAATGAATGAATGAAAAATATTTCCACCATCCATGAAAAAGTTTAGACATAAGTTGTTCTCAATAATAAAAATATTTTTCATTATTTGATTATATCAAAAAATAAAAGTGATCATTTTTAGGAAGATATCTTGAAACAATTTGGGCGGGCCTTATTTTTATTTTTATTTTGTTAGTTCTACTTTATTTTTACTCTAACTCTTATTTTTTTTTTTCACATTGCCTCTCTATAAGGCGTGGGAATCGAAATTCACACTTGAAAATAAATCATCACCTCTCCAGTCTCTCGAGAAAGTGGGGATTTGAATACTCCATTTCTTTCTTCCCATGTGGAAAGGGTGGCGATTGGAGCAAACTTAGTAATTAATGGGGCCTTATCAAAAAATGGGAAATTCTCACACTAATCTTGGTTTTTGATTCCCAACGCATCTTGCGAAGGTGGCAAAGAAGAGCCTTATGCACTTTGATTCTAGCTAAAAAAGGAATTAAGTCGTGCCGGACTCGAATTGCTCGTGGCTCAATTGAGGATTGGTGCTTGTTCTTCATGTGTTCGAAATCGAAAACCCCCGCGGTGCATAACATGTAATGACGAAATTTAAAAAACGAGGGCACGTAAAATGTATGTGGCCGCAGACTGACTTTACATCATGCATTACAGCTTTTGATAACTGAACGAGAATGGAGTGTGCCAAAGGGGGGGGAATGCGTGAATAATCTAAAGCAGGGAGACAATGTACAATGATTTGCTTAATGGGGTTTGATCATGCTTTTTTGAAATCTTGTGATTAAGAACGATATCTTGATTAGGAAGCGTGACATGGGTCATTGAATTTGATTGATAGCATCGCGCTTTTTGAAAATTTTATCGATGTTTCTCGATTTGGTGTTTGAAGTTTCATCTTCCATGAGGTCCCTAAGATTTTCTTTAGCATTACAATCCTTCCCATCAAAATACAGACAAAGTGTTGATTAAGATTACCTGACCAATTGATTGACATCGGATTACATAAAAAGGGCACGTGAGAGAAAAGGGCACATGAGAGAGAGAGAGAGAGAGAGAGAGAGCCACAAACAACCTATATCAAGTTAAAGACCTAATTGGATGATCCATGTCAACCTAGTTCTTGACAGCCAATCTCACTGACTCAACCCGTGGATAGTGACTGATGTGGCTCTTTAAAATTATTTTGAGTGTCGACATTGATTTGATATGAGATTTCTTGCATTCGAGTCGAATGCTCAAGTACTCAATAAACTTATTTAGGATTACATTTGCAATTGCATTAAATAACATATGGCATACAATCCAGTGTCAACTTTATCAACAATGCATTTCAATCGAGACAATTCACATTCAAATTGTGTGCTGGCGCACACCCCCGCGCGCGCGCGCTCGAGAGAGAGAGAGAGAGAGAGATATATATATATATATATATATGACATGTATTAAGTTTAAGTCCTAATTAGATGATCAATGTCAAATAGATGACGATCACAAGCAAACTCTAAACTCTATATATATATATATATAAATGACATGTATTAAGTTTAAGTCCTAATTAGACGATCAATGTCAAATAGATGACGATCACAAGCAAACTCTATTCTTGGCAGCCAATCCAGCCAACTCGACCCGTGGGTAGCAACCAACGTGACTCTTTAAGATCATTTTGAGTGTCAACACTACTTTGATACAAGATTTCTTGTATTCAGGTCAAATGCTCAAATACTCAATCAACTTACTTAGAATTACTTTTACTGTCGCACTAATTATCAAATGGCATACAATTCCGTCTCAACTTTATCATGAGCCACTACTACATAAAAAAAGGTGATAAGTACCTCTATACATTTCAATCAAGTTCAAATTGTGTGTGCTAGCATGCACATTATCGAGCTAGAGAGAGAGTATATTTGCTGTCACACTAATTAGATGGCATACATTTCCATCTTAACTTTATCATTAACCGCTATTACCTATGAAGCACAGATACGTTGTTGGAGCTTCTATATCGTGTCCGACTCATGTCGACGTGTTCGACACACTTGGACACGTGGTCAACATGTGTCGGATTTTCTGACACGTGGTCAACTTTTCTCGACACGTTCCAACACATGTGTTCGAGAGTGAGGATCATTGAACAAGACGATGGAGGGCTACAGCTGCGAAGGAGGAAGGGCCAGAGGTTAGGCAGCGAGCGAGGCGACCAAGAGAGAGTTGAGAGGATCGTGTGGCAAGGAGGAGGAAGAGGCCGCGATTAGGGAGGGTTTTAGCAAGAAGAGAGAGAGGGTGGTGGGGGACGACGGAAAGAAATTGGGGTGGAGAGGGGGTGGCGTGGGGTAGGGAAAGAAAAATCAGGGAAATGACAGGTGCTTTTTGGGGGTGGGGGACGAAACCGAGGGGGTGGGGGCGCAAGTGGGGTGGGGTGGGGTGATTGACAGAACGGGGGAAGAGAGAAGAATTCAATAATCTCTTGACGTTGATCGGGCGGGATTCGTGGGACTCTCGCGTGCGATAGCATAGTAAAGAGAAGAGACGTCCCGTCAAATTCAAAGTAAAGGTCAAAATCGTTAGGAAATGGGAAGGGAGGGGGAGCAAGGGAAGAAACTGAAGGGGGTTTGGTGTGGGGGAGTTGATTGTCAATCACTGATTGGCAGATGCTTTGATTTTTTTATATTTTTTTGGGAGAAAGTGAGACAGAGCCGGGGAAGAAAACGAGGGGGAGGGTGGCGGATTTCAGGGTGGCATGAGGGACGGAGGGTGAGAGAAATGAGGGAGAGAAATGATTTTTGTGGATGAGGGTTCGAAGGGAAAAATGAGAGGAGAAAATAATTTTTGGGAGGCTTTGGGGGAGAAAATGAGAAAGGGAAATAATTTTTGAATGATAAAGTTATTTTTGTTAAAAAATAAATAAATAAGCTAAAAAGTGATTTCGAAAAATAAAAATATTGAATGTTAAATAATGATAAATTTTGTTCATTATAGAAGATAATAGATTTATTTAAATAAGTTGATTATATTCTTTTGTTAGTTATTAGTTTCATCTATAATTGGGAAAATGTCACAAATGGTCCTTAGACTTTTACTTAATGTGCACTCTCGTCCCTAAACTTTTGATTTGCTCAATTTGGTCCATAAACTATCGATAAATCTCCGATCTAATCCCTAACTATTTGAAAATTAACCAATTTCATTCTTTCGTTAGCTAAAGTTAACAGAATTTGACATTTTGGTCTTTTTTTTTTTTTTTGCTTTTTTTTTTTCTTCTCTATTCCCTCCGCCATGGTCGGCGGAGGGAAGCCGGCGTCCAGCGAGGGTCGCCCTAGCCTAGGCTGGCTAGGGCCACCCATGCCGACGTTGGGTGAAGAAGAAGGAAAAACAATTAATTTTTAACAAAAGGACTAGATCGGACAATAAGTTCAGGGACGAGATTGCACATTAAGTAGAAGTCTATGAACCATTTATAACATTTTCCCTTCATTTGTTAAAGTTAAAAACATGTTCCCAAATATGAGTACACATTAACTATGAATATATCTTTCAAATTTCCTATGTATAGATTTATTTTCTCTTTATGATAAAGGTAAGAGTTATATTAACTATTACAAAACGCTATACAACTGTACATCAAGGGAAACCCTAGCACCAGCTTGCACTCTGAGAGAGAAACACAATGAGTGAAGGGGTACCAAGGGGGAGAAAAGAAAAAGGAAGCTATAGTGAGGATACAAAGTATGAGAACCAACAGCAATGGAAGGGCAACAAAGAGGCCAGCAAACAAGAAAAAACCGAGAAGAGCTCACAAACAACTGTGGCTTGCATAAGGAAAGAACTACAAAAAAAGGGTCAACACAACGGACCCAGGAGCCTCAACTAGGCGGAGTGCTGGGAAGGAGGATACCAAGGCACCCTATAGACATCAAGCAAACGGTAGTAGCAACTAGCAGCAAAGGGACCAGCAATAACATTAATCGAGGGTCAATAGACGGAGGGGAGAGACCCTCATGAGAGAAAACCAAGAGGGTGCCCTTTAGCCATGAATGAATGAAATATATTGATAAATATTCATTATATTTATCTTATTTAATGTACTTATTATGGCGCATTTGTATCACATTTTAAATACATCTCCCTATACAATGAACGTTCATTTCCCCTATACTGTACATATATCATTCGATACATTAATATTAATGATAAGTACATTATTGTTCTCATATAAATAGAAGTTTAGTTTTGATGTACAATGACAACAACAGAACAACAATGAGATACTGGAAATAAAACTTTCTTCTCTAGCTTTCTCTACTATCTCTAGTGTTCACTTACTTTCTCTTTTCAATCTCTTATCTATTATATATTTGTAACGTAATATTTTACAACACGTTATCAGTACAAGGATCTACCGACTGAGTAAGTAATTTTTGCAAAGTGAGTATTCTTTTTATTAATCAACTCATACTTCATCTTCTTCTATTAATTCTTCATTTTTATTTTTCTTGGTCCGAAGCCAAATTTCAAATCTAAAAGTACCATTCTACTCTTAAAATGGCGGTGTATATTTGGAAATCCTTTTAATTAATAAGAATTTATTTTTGTAAGGATTATGGCAAATATTGAAAAGTCCAAATTTCATATCCTAGAAGTGAGTGGAAATAAGTATCTATCATGGTGCCTTGACATGGAAATGCACCTCCAATGGCAAGGTCTCGCTAATACAATTACAGATAATGGAACCTCAAATGAAAATGATAAAGTAAATGCGTTGATTTTTATTCGTCGTCATTTGCATGAGAGCTTGCAGACTCAATATTTATCCATTCGAGACCCTCAAATTTTATGGAGGAGGTTGAAGGATAGGTATGATCGTACCAAAACTGTTATCCTCCCTTAAGCACAATATAACTGGTAAAATCTTAGACTGCAAGATTTTAAATTAATGTCTAATTATAATTCCGCTTTTATTTGATATTGTTTCTCGGCTTGAGTTATGCGGTATCAAACTCGCTGATGCGGAATTATTAGAGAAAATTTTCTCCACTTTCCATGCTTCGAATATTGTACTACAACAGCAATACCGGTAGCGTCTATTTGCTACATATTATGAATTAATTTCTATGCTCCTTACTGCCGAGCAAACTAATGAATTGCTACTTAAAAATCATGATCTTAGACCTGCTGGCTCAAAAGTATTGCACGAACTACATGCTAACTTTGAGAAAAATATTGGCCATTTTAAGGTCTATAAGTGCAGGGAATAACATAATCCTAGAAGGGATGGCAGGAAATTTAACCGCCCTATGAAATGAAACTTTGGCTTGAATCATGGCAAATAAAAGAAGCCAACGAAGGTGATTGATGAAAGTATTTGTCATCGCTGCGACATGACTGGGCACTGGTCACGTACTTGTCGTACGCCAAGGAACTTTGTTGACCTATACCGAGCATTTTTAACAAATACGGGCAAGCGCGGTGAATCTCATGCTATTGAAGTCAATCCTACTACCATAACTACTGTTGAAATCAACAATATTTCCATTGATGGGACTCCTCTTACTCCTGAAGTAGCAAATGTGAGGACCTATAATTACTTTGATGAAGCATCAGATTGGTGGATGATGATTTGAATTTCGAATTTTATGATTCTAATAATTTCTTTTTAGTTGTTTCGCTTTAAATGCATTACTTTTTATTGTACTTTCATATAGTTATGAAATGCTTATGAACCTTATATAATATTTATTTGACTCTATAACTAAGATGCAAGATTATTTAGTCCAAGAAGTGGCTATATGACTCAATTGAGGGGGAGATATTATAAATTATGCATTGCGGTATTAATATGCGGCGAGTTCACAAGATGAAAGATTGATTAGCCTCAACAGTGGCTATAAATGCATTGCACTCTTTTTTCTTTTTATCCGGTTTTTTCCCATAAGGCTTTTCCAGCTTAAAGTTTTTAACGAGACAATTAATGCATCCATAAAAGGGAAAGATTATAACATTTGTGCTATGCACTCCTTTTCCCTTTTGTTCGGTTTTTGTCCCATTGGGTTTTTCGGCTTGAGGTTTTTAATGAGGCAGTATCATTCAATGCACATTCGTAATGAATACAATGAATATTCATGGGGGAGTGTTATGAAATACATGAATGAATATTCATTAGGGTTAATACTCTGAAAAACCTCAAACCGGTACACTTGTGACAAATTTACCCCAAACTATTTTTTTAACCACAAAAAACCCAAATTGATATATTTTTGACAAATTTACCCCAAATTGGTACACTTCTGACAAATTTACCGTTTGTTAGTTTTCGTTAAATTTTATTATCAAATTATTAAGTTAAATGACACGTGAAAGTTGACCGGTATACCAATTTAAGATTTTACGCTCCGTTTGTCACCGTTTACAATTTTTGTGATTTTTTTGTGGTATTAATCCAATTTAGCATAAGGTATATTTGTCACAAATTTACCATTTTTGGGTTTTTTACAGTCAAATAAATTAGTTTGGGGTAAATTTGTCATAAATGTACCAGTTTAAGGTTTTTTTTTTTTTATAGTATACCAGTTTGGGATTTTTTATGATCAAAAAAATAGTTTGGGGTAAATTTGTCACAAGTGTATTAGTTTGGGGTTTTTTAGGGTATTTACCCTATTAATTATATTCATCTTATCTAATGTACTTATTATGGTACATTTGTATTATACATTATAAGTACATCTTCCTATACAATGAATGTCCATCTCCTCTATTCAGTACATGTATCATTCGATATGTTGATATTAATGATAAGTACATTCTTGTTCTCCTAGAAATATGAGTTTAATTTTTATATACGACAACAACAACAGAACAACAGTGAGATATTGGAAATAAAAGTCTCTCCTCTGGCTTTCTCTATTATCTTTGGTATTCACTTACTTTCTCTTCTCAATCTCTTATCTATTATATATTAGCAACGCAATATTTTACAACATTATTAATATTATTAGTGTAAATTCATTATAAGCTCTTTTTTATTATTTATTTATTTGTGAATTTGAATCAAATTAATTAAAAATAAAAATAATTATTTAATATATAACGTGTCCCAACATGTTGGGATTCTATATTTTTGAAAAATGATGTGTTGGCGTGTTGTGTCATGTCATGTGTCGTGTTACTTAGGGTGCGTTTGGTAACTTTTTTGTTCGAGAAACAATTTTTTATATTTATTTATTTTATTTATGTTCTCGGGAACAATTTCTTAGCATAAGAACGCGCTTGGTAATCGCAAAAAATTTCTATTCCAAGAATAGAAATGCGTTTGATAAACTTGTATAATTTTGTTCTTTCTTTTAATTTTGATTTTGTTTTATTTTGTTTTATTTTTTTCCTTCTTTCTTCCTTTTGGCCGATTGTCGACTTCAGCTATGGTCGACTATTGACCAACCGACGAGGGCTGGCGATTTTGCCAGAGTGTCGCCGGCCCCTGGCGAGGCTGAGTTCGAACTCGCCCAGCCAAGGTGAGGCCGAGCCTCACCGGCCAGTGTAAGGCTTGGCGTCACTGGGGGCTGGTGACGCTCCGGCAAGGTCGTTGGCCTCGCGACCGATCAAAAGGAAAATGAAGGAAAGAAAAAAGAAGAAGAAAAAAGAAGAGAGAGAAAAATTGTTTCTCGAAATTGTTTTCGGGAACAAGAATCAACTTTTTCTATTTCTTGTTTCTGTTCCAAATCTATTCCTAAAAACAAAAGTTACAAAATATGTTTTTGTTCTTTTTTTGTTCCAGGGAACATAAATACTTTTTGCCAAATAAGGCTATAGACTACTACATTAAAAAGGGGATAAGTACTTGCATACATTTCAATAAGGTTCAAACTGTGTGAGTTGGCGCGCGCATTATTGAGAGAGAGAGAGAGAGAGAGAGAGAGAGAGGGGAGGAGTTGGGGGAAGGCTGTTTTCAATATATGTGGCATGCTGCTCATTTCTTCAGTCCCCACAAAGGACATAAATATAGAACGGGAGAAAAACCCGTTTTTCCTCCGAACCTTGTATGAGAATGAAAACTTGTTTCCTCAATGATGTAAGAACTGTAACAACTTGGGTCGGGGCTACACTAGAAAATCCAAATAAAAGAACGAAAGATCAGTTAGCCTCAGCCACCAACCTACTCCTCCACGCATGTCACCCGCTTTGTACTCGAGCGAGCCATTCCCATGCGATGCGTACAATGCTGCTAATAGAAACATCACAGTTGTAAAATATTCATCGAAGGATTTGCACTAGAATCTCCTTACAAATGCATATAGACTTCATTACAAGAATATGCTTCAAATTTCTCTCGATCACTACTCGGGATTTAAGAAAGTCTATACAACGAGCTTACGCTCACCCATAAATTTTCATATGACAAATCTCCTATTGACCGATCTTAATCTGTACCTTGCTCAGGAACAAGCATGAATTTATTTTTTTCTAGCTCGAATAGTTCCAGAGGGGGTCCACGTCCAGTGGTCCTGCCGAGGTCAATGGAGCTTGCTACTGATCCTCGAATTGCCTCCTCCCCATTTCGAAGTCCTGCACAACGGAGAAGGTGTTCACGTCGTTGGTGAGTTCCATCTATTGGGAGACGCTGATCGTCTCCCCCTCTGCCCTCGCGCAGAGCCTTGAGGACTGAGTTCTCTAGCATGAAGACTAGGACTGATCAATTCTTGATCCAGTCAGATTCCGAGATGGAACTGGGAACTAGATCAGGAGGACTGGTTTCCATATTCTAGGACCAAGAATTGGACCAATCGACCAGTCCAATCCGATCCGGTAGAACTAGTAAATTTACTGTTTTTGGCCAAAAATAAAATGAAAAATGAAAGAAATTAAGAGGAATTTGGTTTGTTTCTTAATAAATTGACAAATATATATTTATATATATAATTAACCGATCAGTCCAGTTTCCACTTTGGAATCTGAAATCGGACCGACCAGCCACTGGTTCCAAAAGTGGGAACTGGAAATCGGACTGCCCCTGTTTGGGAATTGCCCAAAATCGGCCGATCTGATCTGATCCAAATGGTTTCTGTTGCACACCTCTAATGAAGATGGTGCCACCCGGGTGTTGCCAATTGGCGGGTACGGTGATGGCCTAGTGAGGTATAGTGCGCTTAAGAGCGAGATTTTAGGGAGGGGATTGGTGGGGAACAAGGATATGGCAAACAGGGGACTGTTGAAGTAACTGTTCATGTTTTCTTTGTCCTTTTCGAATTCTGTCGAGCTGGAGAAGCAGGGCACATAAGCCAATAAGAACTCGCCTCTAATTAAATTCTTGGTTTGGTGGCCAATAAGAACGAAAATAAGTGTCTACATAATTTCGATTAGTGGGTGCGTTAGTTTCATGAAAAATAACTATTTTGAGAACATTTAAAAAAATTAATATATAAAAAAACTTCAAATTAATACACACGTGACAAATTCATAAAAAAATTAATAATTTAACTAGGAATAACTCCAAATTATTCTACTTGTGATAAATTTATCCTAAGTTAATTTTTGATAGCCAAAATCTCAAAACCGATACATTTGTGACAAATATACTATCTCCTAAATTGGATTAATGCTACAAAAAATTATTAAGCTGGAACACATGTGACAAATGAAAAGTAAAATCTCAAATTGGTACACTTGCCAACTATCATGTGTCACCAACTTAGTAACTTGCCAATAAAATTTAATAAAAACTAACGGATGATAAATTTGTCACATGTATACTAGTTTGAGTTTTTTGTGATAAAAATTAGTTTTGAGAAAATTTGTTATAAATGTACCATTTTTGAGTTTTTTTATGGTTTTACCCCTAAAAAAAGATATCTCGAATCATTTAAAAATATAAATGAACAAAAAATATTTCTACAATTTACGAAAATATTTAGACATAAGTTGTTGTTGATGATGAAAATATTTTTTTATTAATTGATTATATCAAGAGATACAAATAATCATTTTTAGGAAAATATCTTGAAACAAATTGAGCCTTATTCTTATTTTTATTTGGTCAGTCCTATTCTATTTTTAATCTAACTCTCACTCTTTTACACTACCTCCTTGCAAGGCGTAACAATTGAAACCTAAACCTGAAATTAAATCCTTTCGTCGGGGGGATTCAAATCCCTACCTTTCACCTTCCCATGTGGGAAGGATGACCACCGGACAAACTCCAGTGATTAATGAGGCCTTATTAAAAAAAGGAGAGATTCTCACACTAATCTCGGTTTTTGATTCCCAACGCATCTCGCAAAGCTGGCAAAGGAGAGCCTTCTCCACTTCGATTCTAGCTAAACAAGGGATCAAGACGTGCCGGACTCGAATTGCTCGTGGCTCAATTGAGGATTGGTGCTTGTTCTTCATGTGTTCGGAAATCGAAAACCCCACGTGGTGCATAACATGTAATGACGAAATTTAAAAAACGAGGGCACGTAAAATGTATGCGGCCGCAGACTAACTTTACATCATGCATTACAGCTTTTGATAATTGAACGAGAATGGAGGGGAGGGGATTGATCCCGGACAGGGGGGGGGTGCGAAATGCGTGAATAATCTAAAGCAGGAAGACAATGTACAATGATTTTCTTAATGGGGTTTAATCATGCTTTTTTGAGTTCTTGTGAGTAAGAATGATATCTTGATTTGGAAGCGTGACATGGGTCAATGAATTTGATTGATGGCGTCGGCACTTTTTGAAAATTTTATTGATGTTTCCCGATATGTTGTTTGAAGTTCCATTTTCCATGAGCTTTTTAAGGTTTTCTTTTGCATTACAATCCTTCCCATCAAAATACAGACAAAGTATCGATTGAGATTACCTAGCTAAATGATTGACATTGGATTACATAAAAAGGGCATGTGTGTGCTCGTGTGTGAGAGAGGGACACACACACACACACAAACAACCTGTATCAAGCTGAAGACTTGATTGGATGATCGATGTCAAGCAAACAACAACTATAAGCAAACCCTATTCTTGATAGCCAATCTCACTGACTCGACCCATGGATAATGACCGATGTGGCTCTTTGAAATTATTTTGAGTGTCGACATTGATTTGATACGAGGTTTCTTGCATGCAAGTCGAATGCTCAAGTACTCAATAAACTTACTTAGGATTACGTTTGTAGTTACATTAAATATCATATGGCATATAATCCGGTGTCAACTTTATCAAATTACTTGTATGCATTTCAATCTAGACAATTCACATTCAAATTGTACCGGCACGCGTGATCGCACAGAGAGAGAGAGAGAGAGAGAGAGAGAGAGAGAGAGAGAGAGAGAGAGCCATAAATGGCCATAAATGACTTGTATCGAGTTTAAGACCTAATTGAATGATATGTGTCAGATAGACCATGCTCACAAGCAAACCCTGTTTTTGGCAATCAATCTGGCCAACTTGAACCGTGGGTAGTATCTGTATCAAGTTTAAGACTTGATTGAATTATATCTATGTCAAATAGACCATGCTCACAAGCAAACCTTGTTTTTGGCAACCAATCTAGCCAACTTGACTCGTGGGTGGTACATGTATCAAGTTTAAGACCTAATTGGATGATCTATGTCAGATAGACCATGCTCACAAGCAAACCTTGTTCTTGGCAGCCAATCTAGCCAACTCGACCTATGGAGAGAGATTGCCGTGACTCTTTAAGATTATTTCAAATGTTGAGACTACTTTGATACAAGATTTCTTGCATTCGGGTCAAATACTCAAGTACTCAACCAACTTACTCAGAATTATCTTCGCTGTTACACTAACTATCAGATGACATACAATCTTTTCTCAACTTCATCAACAGCCACTATTACATAAAAAAAGGGGATAAGCACCTGCATACATTTCAATCGAGACAGTTCAGGTTCAAATTGGGTGCGCTGGCGCGTGCACTAGCGAGCGTGCGAGCAAGAGAGAGAGAGAGAGAGAGATGGGGGGAGGAGTTTTCGGTTCCTACTTTTGGAACTGGAGAGAGATGGGGGGAGGAGTTTTCGGTTTCCACTTTTGGAACTAGTCGGGTCCGGTCCGGACGGTTCCGCTGCCAATTGGCAGGTACGATGATGGCCTAGTGAGGGTATATAGTACGCTTAAGAGCGAGATTTTGGGGATGGGATTGGCGGGGTCCGAGGTGAGGGAAAATGTCACAAATGGTCCTTATATTATTACTTAATGTGCAATTTCGTCCCTGAACTTTCGATTGGCTCAATTTGATCCCTGAACTATTGATAAATGCTCGATTTGGTCCCTAAATTTTCGATCGGCTCAATTTGGTCCCTGAACTATTGATAAATGTCCGATTTAGTCCTTCGTTACTATTTTTCTTTTTTTTCTTTTTTACTTATAGTAACGAAATTGAAAAAACAAAAAAAATTACGAAAAAAAAGAAAAAATCGTAACGAAAAAAAATAACCAAAAAAAATAGTAACGAAAAAAAGAAACCCTAGCGGCATCGTTCATCTTCCTAGCGGAAGCGGCCTTGCCGCGCCGGCCTCACCGCCGCCCGGACCTCGATCGCGCCGGCGACCCACGAGCCCTCTCGCTCCACCGCCGCTCCACCGGTCTCGCCCGCCGCCGTCGACCTTGCAACGCCTCGGTCGCCGCAACTTCCCGGATCCGGCGACCTCCGCGTCCTGCCGCACCTCAACGCTGCGCCGACGACCGGCGACGACTGACGCTTCGCTCCGAGCCGAGCCGATCCTTGCCGCCGCGACCCGGCGCTCGACGTCCCCCGCTCCAGCCGTGCCGGCTGACCAAGGACGCCATCGTTGTCCCGATCTCGCCGCTCGAGTGTCCGACGCCGCAGATTCGAGAGCCCCGCAGCAGCCACGACCCGAACGCCCTCGCTCGCCTCCGCCCGACGCTCAACCGCTTCCGTGCCGCTGTCCCGCAGGTGACCCGACGCCGCCGGAGCCCACACCGCCGCTGCTCGCCTTTCCCCGATGTCCGATGAAGCCTCGCGCCCCCGCGACGCTCCTCGCCGGTGCCACCGCACGCGGAGTCCTCGCCGGTGTCAAACCTCGTTTTTCCGCGAGGAAGATGAACGTACCCGATAGGGTTTCTTTTTTTTTTTTCGTTACTATTTTTTTTGGTTATTTTTTTTCGTTACGATTTTTTCTTATTTTTTTCGTTATTTTTTTATTTTTTCAATTTCGTTACTATAAGAAAAAAGAAAAAAAAGAAAAATAGTAACGGAGGACTAAATCGGACATTTATCAATAGTTCATGGACTAAATTGAGCCGATTGAAAATTTAGGGACCAAATCGGACATTTATCAATAGTTTAAGGACCAAATTGAGCCAATCGAAAGTTCAGGGACGAAATTGCACATTAGGTAATAGTATAGGGACCATTTGTGACATTTTCCCTTCTAGGTATGTCCATTTACAATCAAACAATTCTAGCTCAAGCATGATAGGTCGTGGAATTGCACACGGACAGATCATTAGTGACCAACTTAGAATTCAAACTTGAGGGTGGGTGAGCGCCCCTCCTATGTACGTCTCCCTAGATCATTCGATCATTCGATTATAAAAAGAACAAATACTTAGAATTATGTCCATCCACACGGGGGAGTTTTCCCCCGGACCTTTCATTTCCCTGAACCACGCCGGCGTGTTTCAAGCCTGGTTCTAGTGTGTTTTACAGGGGCCAAGACTTTGCTCCCAACCATATCTTTTTTCTTGCCCGGAAAAAGGGCAATACCCCCTTTTGCGCCGGGCCCCACGGAAGCACGGGACGAGACACCGACCCGTGCCCAGGGGTCTTGTTATCGGGGGTTGTTTGTACCGAAAATTCATTATAATAAAAATACTTAGCATTTCATCAATAGGAAATACTAACGCGACTCGATCAGCCCATCGATTTGCCTGCTCAGTAAGATTTGTGCGAGCAACGACGTCACGTCAATTCGACTAAATTTAGCAATAAAATGGGAAAGTACAATCGATCCGGAATTTATTCTATTTGGAGGAAAATAAGGTGGGGGAAAATGTGCCCTAGATCCTATTTTAGGAATCGGAAATGGGTAAATTAATGTAGGGGTCGAGCCCTCTTTTTTTGGCCCTCTATTAGATCCCTCTTTCAAAGGCGATGATGGAACTTTATGCAAAAAATAGCAAAGAAAGATAAGATTAGATTGTTTGACTTCGTTATACGTGACCTTATCATCCTTTGGAAAACGCCATTCATCTTCCCTAAGGTACGCATCAATCGCTCTCCTTCGCCCCTTTTGATTGAGAGAATGATGCCGGTTCGAAATGTGGCCCCTAGGAGGAGTGGCGGAGGTCGCGACATGTGGGGTTTCGACTGTCTCGCGATTTAATCCGATCGGCTCAACTACCGATGAAAAATTAGGTAAGTGGCTGATTCGATGAGGACAGGGGAGTCGTCGCCGTCGACATCAGAGCGACTGATATGCGCTGTTCTCGAGAAAATCTTCAGACTGCTCGAGGGAGAGTCAGCAGATCGAGATTCGCATCAGATAAAGAATGGATGTATGCATGCGTGGGAAAGTGGACTCGACCTTTAATTTATTAAGATAATTCGACGTGATTCACAGCGGTAATTAAGTTCAAAGAAAATTTGGCCGATACCTTTTATTCTATTCGTATTTATTTAGAATTTGGGATATCCCTAATATTTAATTCATGAAAACATTGTAGTAGTTGATAATTTGGGTTTGTTTTGGCAAGGGGCAAATTGATTTTTTTTTTAAATTATCCTATTGAAAAGGACACGGGATGGAATATCTCCTATTAATTGCAAGTTGCACGACATTCATGTGTCATCTCTTTCTTCTCTTCTCTCTTTTTTTTTAATAAATAATAAAAAAAATTAAATTAAAAGCATTATTGTTCAAGGGTGACAATCGATTGGATTCGATTGCGCAATTGTAATCTCATTTTTTCTAGTTTAAATTACACAGGATTTTCCGTAAAAGCTTGTGGCCACCACCTTCCTCCAACTTTCACCAAAAGGACATTCTTGTGCGGCATCATACTTTATACATTACCAATAATTAACTAAAGGGGGGTTATAAAACAACTGAGCATCTCCTCCCCCGCCCCCACAAAAAAAAAAAAAATTGCTTTAGTCAAGTATGATTTATAATTTACGCGTTCCATATCCTACATAGCTACTTTTTTGACCTAAATAATTGATAAGACAAGGTGACGTGGTACTGGAAGTTTGAAATAAGGACTGACACTCATTGAGAATTAAATTAGAGGCGACTATAAATCTGACAACCTATTGGAGCATGATATGACCTAAACAATTCTTAAAGTAAGATGTGAAATGAACAGGATTGATTGTGCAATTATCCCCTCAAGGGCAGCTCCTTGTCACTTTTTATTTGCCTATTCGATGGCCTTCTAGTGGCCAACAAACCTAAACAAAGACTTTCAAGATCTTAATCAGTACTGGCTCGATCATCGATAAAATCGAACTCGAATAAACATATCTTTGTTCATATCATGGACCTAATTAAGTATAATGTAAATTCAATGGATGTGATTAATTCGATAATTATATATATATATATATATATATATATATATATATATATATATATATATATATATATATATATATATATATATATGGTAGCTTTTATCTCTTCTTCATTAATGCGCATTAACGGGAACATTAGAGAGAGAATCTCCTTCCTTTCTTTTAAGGTCTTGAAAGTCATTCTCTCTCTTTCTCGGCTTTTTCCGGAGAGGCAGCGGTCACGCCACGGCTGTCAGGGGGGCGGGGGGACCGAACCGTTTCCACGTGGCGGCGTGCCATAGGCGGGCGTCGCGCTCGTGGGGTTGGGTGACGCCAGCGCCTGGGGAACCGTGCGTCGCGGTAGCGCCGGGAATCGCCAGGGGTGGGGCCCAACGAGCTCGCGGACGCGTCCGACCGTTAGAGAGGCCCAACTCATCCTCCCCCCGTCCGAATCTGACGTCACCCCGGGCCCCGACCCGTGGGCCAGGCCGCACCTGATTATGTCCCGGGGGAGTGGAGCCCCCCTCCGGTCACACGCAACCTCTTTCTTTTTTTTTCTTTTTTAAAAGATTTTCTTTATTATTCATATCAAGAGCACCCAAATTTATCAGGAAAATATAATTAAGTCATAAAATTTATAAAAAGTACAATCATGTCCTTAAATTTGTTAAATTAAGTATTTCTATTAACTCCATATAATTTGACTTACAGAAAATATAAATTTATATTTATAATAGGCATTTTTAAATAAGTTTTGTTTTTTTTTCCTCTGCATCTTGCTTATTAAGCACTTGAGATAATTTTATTGCACAATATTTTAGAATTTGTTGTAATTTTGAAAATCATTCACCCAATAATTTGCTTTTGAACTTTAAAATGCGGGAATGAAACTCAAATTCCTTGTCTCCGCAATTGTTAGAGAATGATGCCTATCTCGATACACATATTTTAAACTAATTTTAAACTAATTTTCGTTTCACAAAAAATTTCAAATTGACATTCTATGATACATGTACCATAGACAAATTTTCGTCTCCCCGAAAATTATATATTATTACTTCTAATCCAAATCTTCCTTTCATCAAAATGTATGTGCGTGAACACATGTGAATTTCCCATGTAAGATCCATCATAGTCATTTGTCATTTACTCAATTTCCCATGTAAGATCCATCATAGTCATTTGTCATTTACTCATTCGTAAGGGAATTTTGAATGAAATGCTAAATTAGAGTAGATTTGAGTCACTTACACCACTGCGGTGTTTTTTTTTTTTTTTGGCAAGAAAAAAATTAATTTAGAGTAGCTATATTGCATGGTATTAGTTCAACTTTTTTATGAGACGAAAATTAATTTAAACTAAACGTGTCATAAAATATTCATTTGAGATTTCTAATGAAACTAATCCTATTTTATGGAAAAACCTTAACTATATCCAATAATTCATTCAATATGTATGATCAAGTCTTTATGATGGTTTGAGATGGAGGACTACTCTACTAACTAGAAAGAGAGAGTACATAAGAAGGTGACAAAAGATCATTATAAGTATGGTCATCTATCTAGCTCGCCTCTAATTAAATTTTTGGTTTGGTGGCCAATAAGAACAAAAATAGGTGTCTACATAATTTTGATTAGCAAGCGCGTTCATTTCATGAAGAATAACTATTTTGAAAACATTTTAAAAAGAGAATTTAAGTCACTTAAAAACCCCAAATTGGTATACATGTGACAAATTTATCAAAAACTAATAATTTGACTAGGCATAACTCCAAATTAGTATATACGTGACAAATTTACTGTAAATTAACTTTTTGAATAATAAATATATCATCTGCTAAATTGGATTAATACCATAAAAAATCATCGATTGGAACACATGTGGCAAACAAATGGTAAAATCCCAAATTGGTACACCTGCTAACTATCATGTCATTTAATTTAGTAATTTGATAATAAAATTTAATAAAAAAAACAATTGAGGTTAAATTTGTCTTCGATATACCAATTTAGGTTTTTTGTAGTAAAAAATTAGTTTTTGATAAATTTGTCATAAGTGTACCATTTTAAATTTTTTCATTGTTTTATCCTTAAAAAAAGATCTTTCAGATCATTTAAAAAATGAATGAATGGAAAATATTTCCACCATCCACGAAAAAGTTTAGACATAAGTTGTTCTCAATAATAAAAATATTTTTCATTATTTGATTATATCAAAAAATAAAAGCGATCATTTTTAGGAAGATATCTTGAAACAATTTGGCCGGGCCTTATTTTTATTTTGTTGGTTCTATTTTATTTTTACTCTAACTCTTATTTTTTTCACATTGCCTCTCTATAAGGCGTGTGAATCGAAATCCACACTTGAAAATAAATCGTCACCTCTCCAATCTCTCGAGAAAGTGGCAAAGAAGAGCCTTATGCACTTTGATTCTAGCTAAAAAAGGAATTAAGTCGTGCCGGACTCAAATTGCTCGTGGCTCAATTGAGGATTGGTGCTTGTTCTTCATGTGTTCGAAATCGAAAACCCCCGCGGTGCATAACATGTAATGACGAAATTTAAAAAACGAGGGCAGGTAAAATGTATGCGGCCGCAGACTGACTTTACATCATGCATTACAGCTTTTGATAACTGAACGAGAATGGAGTGTGCCAAAGGGGGGGGGGGGGGGGGGATGCGTGAATAATCTAAAGCAGGGAGACAATGTACAATGATTTGCTTAATGGGGTTTGATCATGCTTTTTTGAAATCTTGTGATTAAGAACGATATCTTGATTAGGAAGCGTGACATGGGTCATTGAATTTGATTGATAGCATCAGCGCTTTTTGAAAATTTTATCGATGTTTCTTGATTTGGTGTTTGAAGTTTCATCTTCCATGACGTTCCTAAGATTTTCTTTCGCATTACAATCCTTCCCATCAAAATACAGACAGAGTGTTGATTAAGATTACCTGACCAATTGATTGACATCAGATTACATAAAAAGGGCACGTGAGAGAGAGATCAAAATACAAACAAAGTGTTGATTAAGATTACCTGACCAATTGATTGACATCGGATTACATAAAAAGGGCACGTGAGAGAAAAGGGCACATGAGAGAGAGAGAGAGAGAGAGAGAGAGAGCCACAAACAACCTATATCAAGCTAAAGACCTAATTGGATTATCCATGTCAACTTTGTCCTTGACAGCCAATCTCACTGACTCAACCCGTGGATAGTGACTGATGTGGCTCTTTAAAATTATTTTGAGTGTCGACATTGATTTGATATGAGATTTCTTGCATTCGAGTTGAATGTTCAAGTACTCAATAAACTTATTTAAGATTACATTTGCAATTACATTAAATAACATATGGCATACAATCTGGTGTCAACTTTATCATCAATGCATTTCAATCGAGACAATTCACATTCAAATTGTGTGCTAGTGCGCGTGCGCGCGAGAGAGAGAGAGAGATAAATGACATGTATCAAGTTTAAGTCATAAGTGGATGATCTATGTCAAATAGATGACGATCAAAAGCAAACTCTATTCTTGGCAGCCAATCCAACCAACTCGACTCGTGGGTAGCCACCAACGTGAGATCATTTTGAGTGTCGACAGTATGATCCAAGATTTCTTGTATTCGGGTCAAATACTCAAATACTCAATCAACTTACTTAGAATTACTTTTACTGTCGCACTAATTATTAGATGGCATATAATTTCGTCTCAACTTTATCATGAGCCACTACTACATAAAAAAGGTGATAAGTACCTCCATACATTTCAATCAAGTTCAAATTGTGTGTGCTAGCGTGCACATTATCGAGCTAGAGAGAGAGTATATTTGCTGTCACACTAATTATTAGATGGCATACATTTCCGTCTCAACTTTATCATTAACCGCTAGTACCTATGAAGCATAGACACGTTGTCGGAGCTTCTATATTGTGTTCGACATGTGTCAATGTGTTCAACACACTCAGACACGTGGTCAACACGTGTCGGATTTTCCAACACGTGGTCAACTTTTCTCAACACGTTCTGACACGTGTGTCTGAGAGTGAGGATCGTTGAACAAGATGATGGAGGGCTACAGCTGCAAAGGAGGAAGGGCCGAAGGTGAGGAGGCGCGCGAGGTGACCGAGAAAGAGCTGGATCGTGTGGCGAGGAGGAGGAAGAGGCCGCGATTAGGGAGGGTTTTAGCAAGAAGAGAGAGAGGGTGGTGGGGGACGACGGAAAGAAACCGGGGTGGAGAGGGGGTGGCGTGGGGTGGGGGGAAAGAAAAATCAGGGAAATGACAGGTGCTTTTTGGGGGGTGGGGGACGAAACCGAGGGGGTGGGGGGTCCCCGAGGGCGTGGGGAGCAAGTGGGGTGGGGTGGGGTGATTGACAGAACGAGGGAAGAGAGAAGAATTGAACGATCTCCTGACATTGATTAGGCAGGATTCGTGGGACTCTCGCGTGCGATAGCATAGTGAAGCGAAGAGACGTCCCGTCAAATTCAAAGTAAAGGTCAAAATCATTGGGAAAGGGGAAGGGAGGGGGAGCATGGGAAGAAATTGAAGGGGGGTTGATTGTCAATCACTGATTAGCATATGCTTTGATTTTTTTTATTTTTTTTTGGGAGAGCTTGAGATAGAGCCCAGGAAGAAAATGAGGGGGAGGGTGGGGGGATTTCAGGGTGGCGTGAGGGACAGAGGGTGAGAGAAATATTTTTTGGGGATGAGGGTTCGGAGGGAAAAATGTGAGGAGAAAATAATTTTTGGGAGGCTTTTGGGGGGGGGGACGAAAAGGAAATAATTTTTGAATGATAAAGTTATTTTTATTAAAAAAAAAAGCTAAAAAGTGATTTCGAAAAATAAAAATATTAAATGTTAAATAATGATAAATTTTGTTCATTGTAGAAGATAATAGATTTATTTAAATAAGTTGATTATATTCTTTTGTTAGTTATTAGTTTCATCCATAATTGGGAAAATGTCACAAATGGTCTATAGACTTTTACTTAATGTGCAATCTCGTCCCTAAACTTTCAATTTACTCAATTTAGTCCCTAAACTATCGATAAATGTCTGATCTAGTTCCTGACTATTTGAAAATTAATCAATTTCATCCTTCCATTAGTTAAAGTTAACAAAATTTGGCATTTTGGTCTTTTTCTTTTTTTTCTTTGCTTTTTTTTCTTCTTCTTCTCTCTTCCCTTCGCCGGTGATGGTGGAGGGAAGCCGGCGTCCGGCGAGGGTCGCCCTGGCATGGGCTCGCTAGGGTCGCCCTCGCCAGCGTCGGGTGAGGGTCGTCCTTGCCCAACACAAGTGAGGACAGCCCTCCTCGGTGTCGGGCGAGGGCCGCCCTTGCCAGACACTAGCTTCCCTCCGCCATGGCCGGTGGAGGGAAGAGAGAAGAACAAGAAGAAGAAAAAAAAAA
Organism: Eucalyptus polyanthemos subsp. polyanthemos; assembly: GCA_017140185.1. Taxonomy (NCBI): domain Eukaryota; kingdom Viridiplantae; phylum Streptophyta; class Magnoliopsida; order Myrtales; family Myrtaceae; genus Eucalyptus; species Eucalyptus polyanthemos. The sequence goes on along the minus strand of CM029458.1, from coordinate 6,842,172 downwards.
CAAGGAAAAATAGTTAATTTTTAACGGAATGACTAGATCTGACAATTATCGATAGTTCAGAGACCAAATTGAGCAAATCAGAAGTTCAAGGACGAGATTGCACATTAAGTAGAGGTCTAAGAACCATTTGTAACATTTTCCCTCCATAATTTTTGTTAAAGTTAAAAACATATTCCCAAATATGAGTACACATTAACTATGAATATGTCTTTCAAATTTCCTATATATAGATTTATTTATTTTTTTAGTAAATGTAAGAGTTATATTAACTATTGCAAAACGCTATACAACTGTACAGCAATGGGAGCCTCGGCACTAGCTTGCACTTAGAGAGAGAAATGCAATGAGTGGAGGGGTGCCAGGGGAGAGAAAAGAAAAAGGAAGTTGTGGCAAGGATACAAAGTACAGGGACCAACAGCACTGGAAGGACAATAAAGAGGCTAGCAAATAAGAAAAAACCGAGAAGAGCACACAAATAATTGTGGCTCACACAGGGAAAGAACTACAAAAAAATGGGTCAACACAACGGACCCAGGAGCCTCAGCTAGGTAGAGCGCCGGGAAGGAGGACGCCAAGGCACCCTATAGACATTAAGCAAACGGCAGCAACAACTAGCAGCAAAGGGACCAATAATAACACCAATCGAGGGTCAATAGACGGAGGGGAGAGACCCTCATGAAAGAAAACCAAGAGGGTGCCCTTTAGCCAAGAATGAATGAAATATATGAATGAATATTCGTTATATTCATCTTATCTAATGTATTTATTATGGTACATTTGTATCATATATTCTAAGTACATCTCCCTATACAATAAACGTTCATCTCTCATATCCAATACAACATTTATATTAATGATAAGTACATTCTTGTTCTTCTAATTTTGATGTACAACAACAACAACAAAACAACAGTAAGATATTGGAAATAAAAATCTCTCCTCTGGCTTTCTCTACTATATTTGGTGTTCACTTACTTTCTCTTCTCAATCTCTTATCTATTACCGACTGAGTAAGTAATTTTTGCAAGGTAAATATTCTTTTTATTAATCAACTCATACTTCATCTTCTTCTATCAATCTTCATTTTTATTTTTATTTTTGGCCCAAAGCCAAATTTCACATCTAAAAGTATCTTTCTGCTCCTAAAGTTGAGGTAGATATTTGAAAATCCTTTTAATTAATAAGGATTTATTTTTACAAGGATTATGACAAATATTGAAAAGCCTACATTCCACATCTTGGAATTGAGTGGAAAGAATTATCTATCTTGGTGCTTTGACATGGAAATGCACCTCCAAGGGCAAGTTCTTGCTAATACAATTATAGATGATGGAACCTCAAATGAAAAGGATAAAGCAAATGCACTAATTTTTATTCGCCATCATTTGCATGAGAGCATGCATACTTAATATTTATCCGTTCGAGACCCTCACATCTTGTGGAGGAGGTTGAAGGATAAGCATGATCATATCAAAACTGTTATCCTTCCTTAAACACAATATAACTGGTAAAATCTCAGACTGCAAGATTTTAAATTAATGTCTGATTATAATTCCGCTTTATTTGATATTGTTTCTCGACTTGAGTTATGTGGTATAAACTCGCTGATGCGGAATTATTAGAAAAAACTTTCTCTACCTTCCATGCTTCAAATATTGTATTGCAACAGCAATACCGGTAGCGTCAATTTGCTACATATTCTGAATTAATTTATGTGCTCCTTACTGCTGAGCAAACTAATGAATTGCTGCTTAAAAATCATGATCTTAGACCTGCTGACTCAAAAGTATTGCCTGAACCATATGCTCACTTTGAGAAAAATACTGGCCATTTTAAAGGCTATAAGCGCATGTAATAACATAATCCTAGAATGGATAGCAGGAAATTTAATCGCCCTATGAAATCAAACTTTGGCCTGAATCATGGTAAAGAAAAGAAGCCAAAAAGGTAATTAATGAAAGTATTTGTCATTGTTGTGGCATGACTAGGCACTTGTCACGTACTTGTCGTACGCCAAGGCACTTTGTTGACCTATATCGAGCATTTAAAAAAAATACGGGCAAGCATGGTGAATCTCATGCCATTGAAATCAATCCTACTACCATAACCACTGTTGAAACTAGGGGTGGGCGGTTGCAGGTTCTAGTTCGATTCTGTCTGGAACCTGGAACCTACCATCGAGTACAGGTTCCTCAAAATGAGAAACCTGAAACCTATCCGTCGGAACCGAGAACCTGAAACCTACCTTGTCACAGGTTCCAAGGTCGGTTCTAGGTTCCAACATGTTTTTTTTTTTTTTTTGTTATTTTTAGATTTGAACTATAACATATGCGCACGTTACCCAAAAAAAAATATAACGTACATGCACGCTACCAAAAAAACTATAACCTACGCGCACGTTACCAAAAAAATTATAACGTACACGCACGTTACAAAATTTTTTTTTAACATATGCGTACGTTACCAAAAAAAATATAACACATGCACACGTTACCAAAAAACTACTACAGAGATAATTAGAAGAAAATTGAAAAATACACCAAAATAGTCGTAAATTTACAACATAATTCAATTAAGCTTTGTCAATATTCCCATGTAAGAGTCGCAATGGCCAAGATAACCAACATCGTGTCTCAAAAAGTGCAAAATTTCTCACACTGTAGATGAAAGTCCCAAAGTTTCCAGCTATCATCAAACATATAGCCTCCACCTCCGGCGAACAACGGTGAAACAGAAAAACACAAAAACTAACCTAGCATCATTCTCAAAGCATGCACTATTCACATGAAAGAAACTCACCGTGCCACTAATAGACTAAAAACAATAAAGAAAGAGAAATCATAACTGTTGTAGCCATAGAAGCCTAATTCAGAACCCAAACAAAATCACATAAATTTCCAATCGGCGAGGTTAGCGCCCACAATCCCGACAAAGGACACGATCGAAAACCACGATTCCCCTAACCAAATTAGAATAAAAAATGCCGTCAAATTAAGAAGCCTTATCCAAAACCGGCTCCGTGGAATTCATCCTCAGCCCCTCGCCACGTTCGACCAATCGCAGAACCGAAAAAGAACATGAAAAAAAGAAACAACCCATCAAAGCAAAGTCCGGTCCGGTGAGAAACACGCGAAGAACCCCCCGCAAATAATTAGACCCCGCCGCCACCAGCAGCCACCGAGAACCACACGACGAAGAACCCCAAAAAAAGAAGGAAGAAACATTCGAAACCTAGAGCACGAAATCCGCAGAAGTTCACAGACTTGACAAATACCCACCTCAGGAAATGCGAAATCAGAGAAGAAGGGCCCAGCCACCGAATCGAAGTCGCAAGGAAAAAGAGTTGAGGCGCACGCAATCAGCTTGAGAGACGCGTAATCGGGGGAATCCTTATCTACCTAGGGAGGAGGGAGAGGGAGCGAGAGCGGGAGGAGCGCAGAGATTTGCCTCTTCTTCGCCGTCTTGACCTTCGGATTTCCCTTGCGATTTTCGGAGGGGTGGAGAAGGCGATGATTGGTGACAATGGGGAAGCAAGGGAAGGGACAAGGAAAGGGGGGGGGGGACCGATTCTTTTCTTCTAGGGTTCTGCAACCGGTTCCGAAACTGGTTCCGATTTCGATTCCCAGAAAAAAGGAACCAGGAACCGGAACCGGTCCCCTTGGAATCGGGAACCAAACCGGACCCTCCTTCAGTTCGATTCCGGTTCCTGGGTAACCCAGGAACCGCGCTCACCCCTAGTTGAAACCAACAATATTTCCGTTGGTGGGACTCCTCTTGCTCCTGAAGTAGTAAATGTGAGGACCTGTAATTACTTTGATGAAGTATCAGATTGGTGGATGATGATTTGAATTTCAAATTTTATGATTCTAATAATTTATTTTTAGTTGTTTCGCTTTAAATGCATTATTTTTTACTGTTCTTTCATATGGTTATGAAATGCTTATGAAATGCTTATGAATCTTATATAATATTTATTTGACTCTATAACTAAGATGCAAGATTAATTAGCCCCAAAAGTGGCTATATGGCTAAATTTGGGGGAGATATTATGAACATATGTACTGCAATATTGATATGCGGCGAGTTCATAAGATGCAAGATTGATTAACCACAGCAATTGCTATATATGCATTGCACTCTTTTTTCTTTTTGTCCGGTTTTTTCCCACATGGCTTTTCCGACTTAAAGTTTTTAACGAGGCAATTAATGCATCCATAAAAGGGAGAGATCGTAACATTTGTGTTCTGCACCTCTTTTTCCCTTTTGTCCAGTTTTTGTCCTACTAGATTTTTCTTGCTTAAGATTTTTAATGAGACAGTATCATTCGATGCACATTCGTAATGAATACAATAAATATTCAAGGGGAGTATTATGAAATACATGAATGAATATTCATCATATTCATATTATCTAATGTACTTGTATCATACATTCTAAGTACATCTCCCTATACAATGAACGTTCATCTCCCCTATCCAATACATGTATCATTCAATACGTTGATATTAATGATAAGTACATTCTTGTCCTTCTATAAATAGGAGTTTAGTTTTGATGCACAACAACAACAACAACAACAGAATAACAATGAGATACTGGAAATAAAACTCTCTCCTCTGACTTTCTCTACCATCTCGGTGTTCACTTTGTTTCTCTTCTTATTCTCTTATCTATTATATATTCGCAACGCAATATTTTACAACATTATTAATATTATTAGAGCTCTTTTTTATTATTTATTATTTGTGAATTTGAATCAAATTAATTAAAAATAAAAATATTTATTTAATATATAATGTGTCCCAACGTGTTGGGATTCCATATTTTTGAGATATGTCGTGTCGGCGTGTCATGTTGTGTCCCATATCTATGCTACTTAGGGCGCGTTTAGTAATGTTTCTATTATAGGAAATAATTTTTTTAACAAAAATAGTTTTTTTAACAAAAATAGTTTTATTTATTTATTTATGTTCCCGGAACAATTTCTAAGCATAAGAATGCGTTTGGTAACTGCAAAAAATTTCAGCTATGGCCAATGACTGACCGACCGATGAGGGCTGGCGATCTTGCCGGAGTGTCGCCGGCCCCTGATGAGGCTAAGTTCGAGCTCGCCCAGCCACGGTGAGGCCGAGCCTCGCCAGCCGGCACAAGGCTCGGCCTCGCCAAGCCGGGCGAGGCCGAGCAAGGAGGCCGGGCCTCGTCGGGGGCCGGCGATGCTCCGGCGAGGTCGTCGGCCTTGCAACCGATCAAAAGAAAGAAGAAGGAAAGAAAAGAAAAAGAAGAAAAAAAAAAAAAAAGAGAGAAAAAAATTGTTTTTCGAAATTGTTTTTGAGAACAAGAAGCAACTTTTTTCTATTTCTTGTTTCTGTTCCAAATCTATTCCCAGAAATAAAAATTTTACCAAACACGTTTTTGTTCTTTTTTTTGTTCCCAAAACAAAAAACAAAAAATTTTATTCTAGGGAACATAAATACTTTTTGCCAAATAGGGCCATAGACTACTACATAAAAAAGGGGATAAGTACTTGCATACATTTCAATCAGGTTCAAACTGTGTGAGCTGGTGCGCGCATTACTGAGAGAGAGAGAGAGAGAGAGATGGGGGGGAAGAGTTGGGGGAAGGTTGTCCATGATGTGTGGCATGCTGCTCACTTCTTCACTCCCCACAAAGGACAGAAATATAGAACGAGAGAAAAACCCGTTTTTCCTCCGAACCCTGTACGAGAATGAAAACTTGTTTCCTCAGTGATGTAAGAACTGGAACAACTTAGGTCGGGGCTGCACTAGAAAATCCAAATAAAAGAACGAAAGATCAGTTAGCCCCAGTCACCAACTTGATCCTCCACGCATGTCACCCGTTTTGTACTTGAGCGAGCCGTTCCCATGCAATGCATACAATGCTGCTAATAGAAACATCACGGTTGTAAAATATTCATCAAAGGATTTGCACTAGAATCTCCTCACAAATGCATATAGACGTCATTACAAGAATATGCTTCAAATTTCTCTCGATCACTGCTCGGGATTTAAGAAAGTCTATATAACGGGCTCACGCTCACCCATAAATTTTCATATGACAAATCTCCTATTGACTGATCTTAATCTGTACCTTGCTCAGGAACGAGCATGAATTTATTTTTTTTCTAGCTTGAATAGTTTTAGAGGAGGTCCACGTCTAGTGGTCCTGCCGAGGTCAATGGAGCTTACTACTGATCCTCGAACTGCCTCCTCCCCATTTCAAAGTCCTGCACAACGGAGAAGGTGTTCACGTCGTTGGTGAGTTCCGTCTATTGGGAGACACTGATCGACTCCCCCTCTGCCCTTGAGCGGAGCCTTGAGGACTGAGTTTTCTAGCATGAAGACTAGGACTGATCAGTTCTCGATCCGGTCTGATTCTGAGTTGGAACTAGGAACTAGATCGGGAGGACTAGTTTCCATATTCTAGGACTAAGAATCGGACCAATCGATTGGTCCGATCCGATCCGATAGAACTAGTAAATTTACTATTTTTGGCCAAAAATAAAATGAAAAATGAAAGAAATTAAGAGGAATTAGGTTTGTTTCTTAATAAATTGAAAAATATATATTTATATATATAATTAACCGATTTGGTCTGGTCGGGCTAGTTTCCACTTTGGAATCTGGAACCAGACCGACCAGCCACTGGTTCCAAAAGTGGGAACCGAAAATCAGACTACTTATTTGGGAACTACCCAAAATTGGCCGATCTGATCCAATCCAGATGGTTCCTATTGCACACCTTTAATGAGGATGGTGCCACCCGGGTGTTGCCAATTGGCGGGTACGATGATGGCCTAGTGAGGTATAGGGCGCTTAAGAGCGAGTTGGGGAGGGGATTGGTGGGGAACGAGGAGATGGGAAACAGGGGACTATTGAAGTAACTGTTCATGTTTTCCTTGTCCTTTTCGAATTCTGTCGAGCTGGAGAAGCAGGGCACATAAGCCAATAAGAACTCGCCTCTAATTAAATTCTTGGTTTGGTGGCCAATAAGAACGAAAATAGGTGACTACATAATTTCGATTAGTGAGCATTTTAGGGTGCGTTAGTTTCATGAAAAATAACTATTTTGAAAACATTTTTTAAAAAATTAATATATAAAAAAAACTTCAAATTAATACATATGTGACAAATTTATCAAAAACTAATAATTTGACTAGGAATAACTCCAAATTATTCTACTTGTGATAAATTTATCCTAAGTTAATTTTTTTGACAGCAAAAATCTCAAAACCGATACATTTGTGACAAATATACTCTCTCCTAAATTGGATTAATGCTACAAAAAATTATTAAGCTAGAACACATGTGACGAACGAAGAGTAAAATCTCAAATTGGTACACTTGCCAACTATCATGTGTCACCAACTTAGTAACTTGCCAATAAATTTAAGAAAAACTAACGGATGATAAATTTGTCACATGTATACTAGTTTGGGTTTTTTTGTGATAAAAAATTAGTTTTGAGAAAAATTTGTTATAAATGTACCATTTTTGAGTTTTTCATGGTTTTACCCTAAAAAAAAGATATCTCGAATCATTTAAAAAAATAAATATATAATTTTACGAAAATATTTAGACATAAGTTATTGTTGATGATGAAAATATATATTTTTTATTAATTGATTATATCAAGAGATACAAATAATCATTTTAAAACAAATTGAGCCTTATTCTTATTTTTGTTTCAGTCATATTCTATTTTTAATCTAACTCTCACTCTTTTACACTACCTACTTGCAAGGTGTAACAATTGAAACCTAAACCTGAAATTAAATCGTTTCGTCGTGGGGATTCAAATCCCTAACTTTCACCTTCCCATGTGGGAAGGATGACCACCGGACAAACTCCAGTGATTAAAAAAGGAGAGATTCTCACACTAATCTCGGTTTTTGATTCCCAACGCATCTCGCAAAGCTGGCAAAGGAGTGCCTTCTCCACTTCGATTCTAGCTAAATAAGGGACCAAGTCGTGCCGCACTCGAATTGCTCGTGGCTCAACTGAGGATTGGTGCTTGTTCTTCATGTGTTCGAAATCGAAAACCCCACGCGGTGCATAACATGTAATGACAAAATTTAAAAAACGAGGGCACGTAAATTGTACGCGGCCGCAGATCGACTTTACATCATGCATTGCAGCTTTTGATAACTGAACGAGAATGGAGGGGAGGGGATTGATCTGGGATAAAGAGGGGGTGCGAAATGCGTGAATAATCTAGAGCAGGGAGACAGTGTACAATGATTTTCTTGATGGGGTTTAATCATGCTTTTTTGAGATCTTGTGAGTAAGAATGATATCTTGATTTGGAAGCGTGACATGGGTCAATGAATTTGACTGATGGCATCGGCACTTTTTTGAAAATTTTATTGATGTTTCCCGATATGGTGTTTGAAGTTCCATTTTCCATGAGCTTTTTAAGGTTTTCTTTTGCATTACAATCCTTCCCATCAAAATACAAACAAAGTATCGATTAAGATTACCTGGCTAATTGATTGACATTGGATTACATAAAAAGGGCACGTATGCGCTCGTGTGTGAGAGAGGGACACACACACACAAACAACCTGTATCAAGTTGAAGACTTGATTGGATGATCGATGTCAAGCAAACGACAACTCTAAGCGAACCCTATTCTTGATGGCCAATCTCATTGACTCGACCCATGGATAATGACTGACATTGCTCTTTGAAATTATTTTGAGTGTCAACATTGATTTGATACGAGGTTTCTTGCATGCAAGTCGAATGCTCAAGTACTCAATAAACTTACTTAGGATTACGTTTGTAGTTACATTAAATATCATATGGCATATAATCCGGTGTCAACTTTATCAAATTACTTGTGTGCATTTCAATCTAGACAATTCACATTCAAATTGTGTGCCGGCATGTGCGCACTCACGAGAGAGAGAGAGAGAGAGAGAGAGAGAGAGAGAGAGCTATAAATGACCTGTATCAAGTTTAAAACCTAATTGAATGATATATGTCAGATAGACCATGCTCACAAGCAAACCCTGTTTTTGGCAGTCAATCTAGCTAACTCGACCCGTGGGTAGTGACTAACGTGACTCTTTAAGATTATTTCAAATGTTGAGACTACTTTGATGCAAGATTTCTTGCATTCGGGTCAAGTACTCAACCAGCTTACTTAGAATTATCTTCGCTATCACACTAATTATCAGATGACATACAATTTTTTCTCAACTTTATCAACAGCCACTATTACATTAAAAAAAAAAGGGGGATAAGCACCTGCATACATTTCAATCGAGATAGTTTGGGTTCAAATTGGGTGCGCTGGCGCGTGCACTAGCGAGCGTACAAGCAAGAGAGAGAAAGAGAGAGAGATGGGGGGGAGGAGTTTTTGGTAGGGGTGAGCGGTTCTCGGTTCTGGTTCGGTTCCGTCCGGAACCTGGAACCTACCCTCGGGTACAGGTTCCTTAATTTTTGGAACCTGGAACTTACCCGTCAGAACCAAGAACCTGGAACCTACCCTGTCACAGGTTCCGGGGTCGGTTCCAGGTTCCACAGGTTCCTTTTGTTTTTTTTTTTTTTTCATTTTCGTATTGGGCGCGAATATCCAGAAGTTTGAAATAATTCAATAGTTGGCCCTCCATTTTCAATACTTGCCAATAAAGAGGAGCAATTCCAGAACACGCCATAAACAACTAAACTAAATTCATAGTGGGGGTGCAACATGCACAGGAGCAATTCCAGAACACACCATAAACAACTAAATTCATAGTGGGAGTGTGACATGCACAGGAGCAATTCCAGAACACTCCATGACATACACATCCAACACTCCATTTACAAACAGCACTCCATTCACAAACGAGGTAACACAAAGATCAAATTCTCTATGCCCTTGCACAAACCGACACGAATTGTACATCCTAATCAAAATAAGCAAAAGCAAACGATAGCTTGATCTTCGCACGTGACGAACGCGTGCTCGACTCGGTCCGATTCTCGAAAATCACTCACTCACACGTACACACGAAACCCTAAACTACTGGCTGAGGAACAGAAAAACTGTCAAAGCCGCGAACAGGCAAAGGAGAGGAGGTCGAGGCGAAACCAACCTCCGAGACGAAGAAGAGCTCGCCGCCGCCGCCTCCTACTTCTCCTCCTTTAGCTTCGCCGCCGATTGCAGCCCGTAGCAGAGCAGCTTCATTGGGGCAGAGGCGAAGGGGTGTGGAGTTAAGGTTGATTGGGCGGCTGGGCGAGTAGCGAGCTGCGTCGGGGGGCTGGCGAGCGAGTAGCCTCCACCTGGGGGACGAGCGGCGTCGACGGCAAGCGGCTAAGCGGTGAGGCAAGCAAGGGGTGACGCATCCAGCGGCGGTGTCGAGGGAGGTCCGGCGACGAAGACAAGAGTCTCATGGCACCAACGGCGGCATGGACGGCGCGGCGAAGACGGCGGCAGTCGTGGCTCAACCCACGGCCAAGGGGGGAAGAGCTCGGTTCTGGCGGTGGCGGTTCGAAGCAACGACAGCCCGAACGGCCGAGCGAGCGGCGGCAAGAGGTGGTGACGGTGGCTTGGGGACGGCGGCGGCGGCTCACGGCGGCGAGGGGCGGCGCGGACGGCACGATAGCTTGTCTAGCTCAACGACGAGACGGCTCGTCGGACGAGCGGTGGGTGGTGGTGGTTCAGTGGCCAAGAGATGGTGGTGAGTAGGGCGTGGGGCGGCGATGTGGTGGTGGATGAAGCGGCGAGGGGCGGCGAAGAAGAAGAAGAAGAAGAGGAGAGGAAGGGGTGAAGCGGCGAGGGGCGGCGAAGAAGAAGAAGAAGAAGAAGGGGAGAAGAAGGGGTGGGTTTCGGCCGAGAGAGGGGGAAAGAGGAGAGAGAAGAAAAGAAAAAGGTTGGGGGCAGGAAGTGATGGGAGCAGGAAAAAGGGGGGAAAAGAAAGAGAGAGAGAGAGGGAAAAAGAAAGGGGAAGGGGGGAAGAAACGTAGGGGAAATAGTTTTTTTTTTTTAATTTTGGCCGGTTCCGGTTCCGGTTCCCGGTTCCCTTTTCCTAGGAACCGGGAACGCCGGTTCCCAAGAAAAGGGAACCGGGAACCGGAACCGGCCTCTTAAGAACCGGGAACCGTGCTCACCCCTAGTTTTTGGTTCCCACTTTTGGAACTAGTCTGGTCCGGTCCGGACGGTCCCGCTGCCAATTGGCGGGTACGGTGATGGCCTAGCGAGGGTATAGTACGCTTAAGAGCGAGATTTTGGGGATGGGATTGGCGGGGTCCGAGGTGATGGGAAACAGGGGACTGTTGAAGTAACTGTTCATGTTTTCCCTGTCCTTTTCGAATTCCGTCGGGCTGGAGAAGCAGGGCACGTAAGTCGATCCGGGGTTGAATTTCGTGTTCGAATCATGAGGAGAAGAATCCGTCAATAGCGGCGAGCCGGAGCTCATTTCGTTCTCGAGAGACCCCGCCGTCGCGAGGCCCGAGATGTGGATTTTCTTTTACCAGAAATACCACTCGTTCTCCCCCGTCGTGGCCTTCCCTATGCTCAAACGAAAGCAATCACGTATGTCAATCTAATCATAATCACAGAACGAATCGGAGGCGAAGCGAGATGAGCGAAACGGGTTGATTTCGTGATTGCTCACACGGCGGTTCCCAGGGCTCGGACTTTGTTCAAATCCACTTCTCCGATGGCTCTGGCGGAGAAGCCAGCGTCCACCACCTTCAGCCCACCTCTCATTTCGCCGCACAGAGCATCGAAACTAGCAGTCACAGCGCAATGACGCCTCCAATCATGGCCAACAAGAGCGGGATCGGATTTCACTCGACTGTCTATGGCTCCATTGTGTGTTCTCGGATAGAAGTTTTGTATAAATGTATCGACATGCTATTAATATTAAGTATTTTGATTTAAGTTCTTTATGTTACGGCCGAATCAAATTGCTCGACAGAGATTTATTATGGCAAAAACAAGGCCCGAACGCGAAGGAGGAAAACGAACTCAATGAGATAGAGACTGATCTTGGGCCAGTTCGCCGTAGCAGCAAGGAGAGAGAGAAACAAGGAGCGCACGCCGGTTGGCTGTAATACGATGAAATAGATCTTTCATTATTTGCTAGGGATTAGCATGGCTTCAAAGTAGATTCTCGAACCCAAAAGCGGAAACGGGTGAATCTATCCGATTGCAAGTTTCTAGCCGATAGGTCCTAGGTTTGAGACGAGACTATACCAAACTTGATACCGCTTATCCCTATTATTTGTTATGATACAAAAAAAAAAATAGCCACCAAAAAAAAAAAACCTTAAAATGACTGACAATATGGGACTATGTAAAATGGGCTTCACGGCCATGAATGCTTCTAGCTTCTTGCTTCGAAGACTCGAACACTAGACTTGATCAAGGGGTTGGTCATGCCAGGGCTCGAGGTCGGCACTAACTTGTTGTCCCAATGTGTTCATGTCACATAGCTTTCAGGTGGATCCAAGTCGAAAATTTAATTTGCAGCCTGAGCAATTTTTTTGCATATAAAATGTTTTTCTAGGTTTGTTCATTTACAATCAAAATATTCTAGCCCAAGCATGATAGATTGTGAAACTGCACACGAATAGATCATCAGTGGCCAATGTAGATTTTGAACTTAGAGGGTCGGTGAGCACCCCTCCTAGATCCATCTCTATAGATCATTCAATTTGTACCGAAAATTTAGTATAATTTGAATACTTAGCCTTTTCATCAATAGGAATACTAATGCGATTTGGTAAAGATTCGCGAGATCAATGACATCACATCGATCCGACTTTATTTAGCAATAAAATGGAAAGCATGATTGATCTGAAATTTATTCTATTTCAAGGAAAATAAGGTGGGGAAAAATATGCTCTAGATCCTATTTTAGGAATTGGAAAGGGCAGATTGACACGGGGTCGAGCGCTCTTTTTTCTCCCTTCCGTATGCAGAGATGGAACTTTATGCCAAAATAGCTAAGAAAGATAAGACTGGATTTTTTTGGCTTCATCGTACGTGACCTTATCCTTTGGAAAACGCCATTGGCTGCTGGCCAACGCCTTCTCCAACGTACGCATCAATCGCTCTCTTTCGTCCTTCTTAATTGAGAATGATTCCAGTTTGAAATGGCCCCTAGGAAGAGTTTCCTAGGACACGAAGCGTGTGGTTTCGAGGGTCTTGCGATTGAATCTGATCGGCTTAACTCCCGACGAAAAATCCGGCAGCGGCTGAATCCGGCAGCGGCTGATCCAATGAGGATGGGAAGTCGCCGTCATCGGCGTCAGAGTGAATGATACGTGTTTGTTCTCGACAAAATCTCTCGATTACTTGAGGGGGAATCAGCAGACCGAGATTCGCATCAAATGAAAAACGGGTGTATACGTGTGTGCCTGTAAAATGGGACTCAATCTTTTAATTTATCAAGATAATTCGACGTGATTCGCTACGATAATTAAGTCCAAATAAGACTCAGTCAATACCCTTTAATATATCCAAATTTATTTCCTTCTAGAATTTGGGTTATCCCTAATATTTAATTCGTCAAGATACTATAGTATTTGATAATTTGGCTTTTCTTAGGGAAATACCCTTCTTTAAGTAACAATTGGTTTGGCATGGGGCAACTTTATTTTTTTTCCCCTAAATTATCCTATTGAAAAAGACACGAGATGGGAATATATCAATTTCAAGTTACATGACATTCACGTGTCTTCTCTCTCTTCTCTCTCTTCTTGTTTTAAAAATAATTAAATTAAAGCATGATTGTTCAAGGGTGACAATTCATTAGATTCGATTGCGCAATCGCAATCTCATTTTTCTTAGTTTTAATTACGTAGGAATTTTCGCAAAAGCTTGTGGCTACCACTTCACCAAGGAACATTCTTGTGCGACCATTATTTTTATATTACCAATTATTAACAAAAAAGGTATAAAACAACGTAGCATCTTCCTCGAAAAAACCCACATTAGTCATATATGATTTACAATCTACGCGTTTTCGTATCCCGCATAGCTACCTTTTCGACTTGAGTAACTGATAAGATGAGATGACGTGGAGCCTAGAGCTAGAAGCTTGAAACGAGAATCGACTCAAGATCTAATTAGAGTCGATCATAGGTCTAGCAACTTTATAGAGCATGTTAAGACCTAATTAAAACCCCAAAAATAGGCAAAACGAACGAGATTGATCGTGCAATTATCCCCTTGAGTTCTATATGCAAGTTCGATGGCCTTCTAATAGTCAAAAAAATCTAGATAAAGACTTTCACTTGGTCATCAATAAAATCGAACCTAAATAAATATATCAGCCGCCCTCATTCATAATATGGACTTCACTGGATGTCGAGTACCGTGTGAATTCAATGGATGTGATTGATTCGGTAGGTAAAGATTGAGATAGAGATTTTGTTTTTTTTTTGGGTTGGAGGTCGCTTTTATTTCTCCTTCATTAATGCGCATTAACGGGGGGACGTGAGGGAGAATCTACTTCGCTTTCTTTCATGAGAATTCGGAGATAATTATTATCTCTTTTGGCTTTTTCCGGAGGAGGGAGCGGTCACAACCTACAGCTGTCCGTGGGGGCCCGGGGGGGACCCTACCGTTTCCACGTGGCGGCCTGCCATAGGCCGGCGTCGCGCTCGTCGGGTTGGGTGACGCCAGCGCCACGGGAACCCGCGTGTCGCGGTAGCGCGGGGAATCGCTAGGGGGTGGGGCCCGACAAGCGCGCCGACGTGTCGACCGTTAGAGGGGCCGAACTCCAAAGTCCTCTTCCGTCCGAATCTGATCTCCGTGGGCCCCGCCGCACGCGATTATAGCTCGGAGGGGTGGAGCCCCTCCACCGTCACGCAGCCTTTGTCTTCTGTGTTCCTCTGCGAAGATATAAAAACAAATTCATAAAATTTAGGATTATTTTAATAAAAATTATTTTTAACCACAAAAAGCTTTAAATTGGTATATATACGATAAATTTACAAAGTATTCGGTAATAATAATAATAATAATAATAATAATCACGAAGTATAGCCCCAAACTTATATATCATTTAATTGTCGCGTCTTGATTTAACTCAATAATTTAACGAAAAAAATCTAATAAAAACTAATTGAGCACTTGAGAAAATTTACATGCACAATATTTTAGAATTTATCGTGATATTGAAAATCATGCACTTAATAAGTTTGCTTTCTAACTCAAAAATGCTGGAATCGAACTTGGTAGAGAGCAGCCATCTTAACAATTCCTTTTTTCAAGGGCAATCATTAGGATTTTAAACTGATATTTTTATAGTACGTTTACTTCAAACTAATTTTTATTTCACAAAGAATTTCAAATATGTATCCTTTTCCTATGACACGTGTACTGTCTCACAAAAAATTTTAAATCGATACTTTTAACCCAAATTTACCCTCTATAAAATACATACGTCTTACACACGTGGATATGGCATGTCGTCGTTTGTCACGTATGGTGAATATTAGATTGATTGTTAAAGAAGAGTAGATTTGAGTCATGGATATGCTATTGTATATTTTTTTTTAATGAGATGAATATTAGTTTGGGATAATTATTTCATAGGGAACTAATTCGACATTTTTTAAGAGACGGAAGTTAATTTGAAGTAAACATGTCATACAGTATCGATTTGGGATATCTAATGATATTAACCCTATATTTATAGAAAAGTCTTAACTATATCCAATAATTCGTTTGGTTTATATGACCCATTCTGTATGAAAATTACCATAACCCCATGCTATCATAGTCAATGGGTTTAAGATGGAGGACTACTCTACTAACTAGAAAGAGACGGAACATAGGAAAGTGACCAAAGATCATTATAAGTATGGTCACCTATCTAGCTCGCCTCTAATTAAATTCTTTGTTGGTGACCAATGAGAAGGAAAATAAGCACCTACAAATTTCGATTACCGAGCATTTTAGAGTGTGTTTGTTTCACAAAAAATAACTAATTTTGAGAACATTTTAAAAAAGGGCTAATTTCATGAAAACCCCAAATTGGTATACATATGATAAATTTACCCAAAATTAATATTTTGACTAAGACAAACCTTAAATTGGTATTCACGTGATAAATTTATCATAAACTAATTTTTTGACATTCGAAAACATCAAATTATATTGGTATACATGTAACAAATATACCCTCTGCAATAATGAATTAATACTACAAAAAAACTACGAAATCGGAACACATGTGACAAAACCCCAAATTGGTACATTTATCAATTGTCACATGTCATCAAACTCAATAATTTGACATTAAAATGAAAAGGAAACTGACGAAATGTAAATTTATCACAAGTGTATCGGTTCAAGATTTTTTGTAGTCAAAAGATTAGTTTAAGATAAATTTGTCACAAGTATACCATTTTGGGGTTTTTCATGATTTTGACCATAAAAAAAATATCTCGAATTACTTAAAAAAAATGAATGAGCGAAAAACATTTCCACATAGCATTGGTTCAATCCAAGAAATTGTTTAGACATAAGTTGTTGTCGATGATGAAAATATTCTTCATTAATTAGTTACGGTAAGAAATACAAGTGATTATTTTAAAGAAAATATCGTGAAACAAACGTGGCCTTAAAAAAGGGGAAATTCTCACACTAATCTCGATTTTTCCATTCCCAACGCATCTCGCAAAGGAGGGAAGGAGGCAAAGGAGAGCCTTCTCCACTTCGATTCTAGCTTATATAAGGGATCATGTCGTGCAGGACTCGAATTGCTCGTGGCTCAATTGAGGATTGGTGCTTGCTCTTCATGTGTTCTAAATCGAAAACCCCACGTGGTCAATAACATGGAATGACGGAATTTAAAAAAAACGAGGGCACGTAAAATGTATGCGGCCGCAAGACTTTACATGATGCATTACAGCTTTGATAACTGGACGAGGATGGAGTGTGCCAAAAAGGGGGGAGGGGGAGGGAGAGGGGATTGAT
This sequence comes from Eucalyptus polyanthemos subsp. polyanthemos, assembly GCA_017140185.1. Lineage (NCBI taxonomy): Eukaryota > Viridiplantae > Streptophyta > Magnoliopsida > Myrtales > Myrtaceae > Eucalyptus > Eucalyptus polyanthemos. Next base: position 6,825,228 of record CM029458.1, on the reverse strand, counting down.
TCGGTGGGGAATGTGTGAATAATCTAAAGCAGGGAGACAAACTAAGATGATTTGCTTAATGGGGGTTAACCATGCCTTTCTTTTCTTTTTTTTTTTAAAAGTTCTTTTGTGATTAAGAATGACGATATCTTGATTGGGAAGCTTAGCACGGGTCATTGAATTTGATTGATGGAATCATTGCTTTTTGAAAATTTTATTGATATTTCTTGATACCATGTCGGAAATTATATCTTCGATGACGTTCCTAAGATTTTCTTTCATCATACAATCCTTCCCATCAAAATACAGAAAAAATGTCGACTGACATTACCTGACCAATTGATTGACATTGGATTACATATAAATGGCACGAATGAGAGAGAGAGAGAGAGAGAAAAAATGTCGACTGAGATTACCTGATCAATTGATTGACATCAGATTACATATAAGGGGCACAAATGAGAGAGAGAGAGAGAGAGAGAGAGAGAGAGAGAGAAAATGTTGACTGAGATTACTAGATCGATTGATTGACATCTGATTACATATAAGGGGCACAAATGAGAGAGAGAGAGAGAGAGAGAGAGAGAGAGAGAGAGCCACAAACGACCTGAGTCAAGCTTTAGGCCTAATTGGAGGATCCATGCCAAGTAGTGGACAACCATAAGTGAACCTTGTTCTTGATAGCCAATCTCATTTACTCGACTTGTGCGCAGTGATCAATGTGGCTCTTTAAGATTATTTTCAATGTTAGCATTGCTTTGATACGAGAATTCTTGCATTTGAATCGAATGCTCAAGTACTCAATAAACTTACTTAGAATTACGTTTGTAGTTACATTAAATATCATATGGCATACGATTCCAAGTCAACTTTATCAAATTATCTGTACACATTTCAATCGAGATTGTTCACATTCATATTGTGTGTATGCAAGCGCGCATGAGAGAGAGAGAGAGAGAGAGAGAGAGAGAGAGAGAGAGAGAGAGAGCCATAAATGACCTGCTTGATTAATTCATGCTAGGTAGACAATGACCGTAAGTGAACCCTGTTCTTGGCAGCCAATCTCGCCGGCTCGACTCATGGGTAGTGACTAAGGTGGCTCTATAAGAATAATTTTGAGTGTTGACACTGTTTTGATATGAGATTTCTTGCATTCAGATCGAATGTTCAAGTACTCAACCAACTTAGTTATAATTACCTTCCTAGTCATTAATTTATCATATGGCATTCGATCCCGTATCAACTTTATCAAATTCCTGCATACATTTCAACCGAGACAGTTCACGTTCAAATTGCGTGTGCCGGTGGTCCGGTGCGAGAAAGAGAGAGAGAGAGAGATGAGGGGGAGAATTTGGGGGGAAGGCTGTCCGTGATGTGTGCCACGCCACGCCACGCTACTCACTTCTTCAGTCGCCACGGAAGACAGCACTATAGAACGAGAGGAAAACCCCTGTTTTTCCGTCCAATCCCTGTACAAGAATGGAGCCTCCTTTTCCCTCGGTGATGTAAGAACTGGGACAACTTGGGTCGGGGCTGCCCCTAGAAAAATCCAAATAAAAGATCGAAAGATCAGTTAGCCTCAGCCACCAACTTGATCCTCCGCACATGTCACCCGTTTTGTACTCGACCGAACCGTCCCCATGCGATGCACACAATGCTGCTACAGAAACATCACGCTTGTAAAATATTCATCGAGGGACTTGCAACTAGAGTCTCCTTACAAATGCATATAGACAATCATTACAGAAACCATGCTTCACTATCTCTCGATCACTACTTGGGATTTCAGAAAATCTATACAACAGGCCAGCGCTCACCCATAAATTTTAACATAACAAATGACCAATCTCAATATTTATCTTGCTCAGGAACGTGCACGGATTTTTTTCTTTTTCCTTTTTTTCTAACTTGAATAGTTCCAGAGGAGTTCCACGTCCATTGGTCCAGCTGAGGTCGATGGAACTTGCTGCTGATCCTCGAACTGCCTCCTCCCCATTTCGAAATCCTGCATGACGGAGGAGATCTCGGTGTTCAAGTCGTTGGTCAGCGCCGTCTCTTGGGAGAAGCTGATCGCCTCCCGCTCCGCCCTCGCGCTCTGCCTCGCGTTCAGCCCGGTGCCCTCGAGCAGAGCCCTGAGGACCGAGTGCTCGGGCATGAAGACGGTGCCAGTGCCACCCAGGTGTTGCCAATTGGCGGGGACGGGGATGGCCTGGTGAGGGTACAGTGGGCTCAAGAGCGAGATTTTGGGGGTGGGGTTCGTGGGGTTCGTGGGGTTCGAGGAGATGGGGAACATGGGATTGTTGAAGTAATTGTTCATGTTTTCCTTGTTCCTTTCGAACTCTGTTGGGCTGGAGAAGCAGGGCACGTAAGCCGATCCGGGGTTGGATTCCGTCTTCGAATCATGAGGAGAGGAATCCGTTAACGGCGGCAAGCCGGAGCTCATTTCGTTCTCGAGAGACCCCGCCGCCACGAGGCCCGAGATGTGGATTTTCTTCCCACCAGAGCTCTTCTGGAAGACCCTGCAAATGACCCACTCGTTCTGCAACGCAAAAGAACAGAAACTATAAATTCGTGCGCTTTAAATCATCACGCGAAAAGTTCAAAAGAAAACACGGGAAAAAAACAGAGCACCGGCCATTCGTTATCACCTTCGAAGCCTTGGGGAGACAATTCAGAGAGAGTTTTCCTTCCAATCTGTATTCATGCATGACCCAATTCGTCTTCTCCCCCTTTGGAGCCCTCCCTCTGTAGAAAACCAAGGTCTTCTTCATACCAACCAGAGATTTTCCCCTGTAGATCTCCTTGTCTTTCCCCGTGGCCTTCCAGTAACCAGATTCGGTGGCTCTGTTGGTCCTCAAACCAGTCGGGTATTTTCTGTCCCTCAGGCAGAAGAAATACCACTCCTTCTCCCCCATTTTCGCCTTCCCTGTAATCAAAACGGAAGCAATCACGCATGTTAATCTAATTTCAGAATGAATCGGAGGCGAACAGAGATAAGCGAAAAGGGGCGATTTCGTGATTGCTTACAAGGCAATTCCCAGGGCTCGGACTTGTTCAAGTCCACTTCCCCGATGGCTTTGGCGGAGAAGCCAGTCTCTACCACCTTCTTCTGCAGATAATGGGTGATGAGCTCTTCGTCCGTCGGGTGGAACCTGAACCCCGGCGGCAATTCTATCTGATCGTCTTCCTTCACGAGCCTAGCCATGTTCTCCATTTCTCGAAACTGCTGATCGCCCATAGATAAAAAAAGAAGAAAAAAAGAAGAGAGAGATCGAAAATTCTTCAAGAATCGAAGACCCCGAAACCGAGCACCTCAAAAAATCGCCGAGGACGCGAAAGCTTCTGAAGGGTAGGAGCTAAAACCCCTCATGAGATGCTGCTTATACATCAGGCAAGCAGAGAGAGACAAAACAGGGGATGTGAGATTCAGTGAATACAGAGAGAGATATTTTGGGGGAAGCCGGTAACGAAAGCTATGGTGGAAAGTTGAGGGACGACGAGAGAAAAAGTCGAGGGATAGAAGAAGATAAAGGCTTGACAAAAAGAAGAGAGGCGATTCGAGCTCAAAAACTGCAATTTTCAAAGGGGGTTGTCAAGGAAAATTAAAGCATTTGGCAGGAACAGAGGCCCCCTAAATACTGCTCTCTGCTGTAGAGAGAGAAAGAGAGAGAGAGAGAGAGAGAGAGACGTGGATTATAAGGCAGCTCGTATCTTGGCTTTGGTAGGTTTCTGCGCTCCCTCCGTTGCTTTTTTGTACTAATCCTATCATCTTCTACAGTTTGACTTGAGGACAACTCATCTCCCCTGCCATGTCACGCATGTGGGCTTTGACGATAACCGGTTCTTCGTTTCTCAGTATAGCAAGTGGAGAGATGATGCAGATACCCACCATCATTTGTTTTCATCTGATAGTATCGGGTTATCTCTCCATCATGAATCATCAAGGTCCGTTACAGCTAATGCAAGAGTCTAGTTTGCAAACGTGTTTTGGTCCGGGTCGATCGTCCCGAGCAGGTTGCTTGGCTGTGTGGAATGTAAGGCTGCTCGTATCTCCGCTTTGGGAGGTTATTTCCGGGCTCCCTCTGTTGCTTTTTTGTACTAGTCCTATCATCTTCTACAGTTTGACTTGAGGACAACTCACATCCCCTGCCATGTCACGCGTGTGTGCTTCGACGATCACCGGTTCACGGTTTTGCAGTATGGTAAGTGGAGAGATGATTCAGACACCCACCATCATTTGTTTTCATCTGATAGCGTCGGGTAACCTCTCCATGATGAATCATCAAGGTTGGTTACAGCTAATGCAAGAGTCTAGTTTGCAAATGTGTTTCGGTCGGGTCGATCGTCCCAAGCACTTTGCTGGGCTGTGGAATGTAAGGCACCTCCCCTGCCATGTCAAGCATGTGTGCTTTGACGATCACCGGGGTTCATCGTCTATCAGTATGGCAAGTGGAGAGATGATTCAGCTACCCACCATCATTTGTTTTCATCTGATAGCGTCGAATCATCTCTGCATCGTGAATCATCAAGGTTCGGTACAGCTAATGCAAGAGTCTAGTTTGCAAACATGTGTCGGTCGGGGTCGATCGTCCCCAGCCGGTTGCTTGGCTGTGTTTTCTTGTCCGCATTTGATGAAACGAGCGACGGATCCAGGGAGAAAGAAGGGTATTTTGCAAAGATTACTTTCCTTATCTTGGTTAAGTCTTCGAAGCTGCGTGTGAATGCAATAGTAGACTTAAAAAGAAGTCTCTTTAGATTACGGTACTTGAAATGAATTCATGCACATACGTGTCCAGATTACAGAGGTAGCCCCTACCATTTGACTTTGGTAAAGTTGATGTGTGGAAAATGAAAAAAGAAAAAAGAAAAATCAGAGGTGAAAATTGCAATTGGAGATGGAGTTGGGATTGGGAATGGGTTTGGCTTCGAAACCGACAAAAGGCATGGAAGCTATCAGGCCGTCGCCATTGAAAAGAAGTGTGAGTGACAGATGAAGGCAATGGCAAGTAGTAGGTTCAGCTTGACGCTTTCTTCAGCAGAAAAAAAGATTTGAGAGGTCCACAGATCCCGTGATTAAGCCACTTTTAATGTGTAATGCAATTTTTAAACTTTAAATCTATTTAATGAAGTTCCTAAACTTTAGTTTAATATGCAATATGAACTTTCAGTTTATTCAATGTGGTCCATGAACTTTTATTACGTGTTCAATCTAGTTTTTGGAATGTTTTAAAATGTTCAATGTTGTATTTCTATCACTGGATTATTTTTTAAAATACGGGCACTAAATTGAATATGCATTAAAAGTCAAGAGACCACATTGAACATGACACATTGAGCTAACGTTTAGGGACCCCATTGAATAAATTTAAAATTCACGGACCACATTACAGTTTGAATCAAAATTAAGGGATAATGTGTATCATTTAGCCATTAAAATATTTAACTAGCAAGGCTGATATCCAATTCTTAGCCAATTTGTCCTTCTCTTTCTCATGTATTTATGATTAAATCATTTAATTGCGTTGTATTAAGTTTGAAGCTAATTTATGGGGATGTTATAAGTATTGCAGTTACATGTACATGCATGTTCTATTTCGTCATAGCCCCAATGACGACAGTAACTATGAGATGAGCACGACATGTTGGTAAAATAATGTTCACCACAATTATTTCCCCTCTTGGAAAATGCTCTATTTTATAACGTTCATGCATGGTCCTAACTGGTTGTAGGCTCATTTAAGTCATGCTGGTAAAATTATGTTCTCCACAGTTATTCCCCTCTTGGAAAATGCTCTATTTGATAACGTCCATGCATAGTCCTAGCTGGTCGTGGGCACATTTAACTCATGTTGGTAAAATAATGTTCACCCCAGTCATTTCCTCTCTTGGAAAATGCTCTATATGATAATGTTCATGCATGGTCCTAGCTGACTTTGTGCTCATTTAACTCGTATTGGTAAAATTATGTTCACCACAATCATTTCCCTTCTTCGAAAATGCTCTATATGATAATGTTCATGCGTGGTCCTAGTTGGCTTTGTGCCCGTTTAACTCATGTTGGTAAAATAATGTTCACCAAAGTCATTTCCCCTCCTGGAAAATGCTCTATATGATAAGGTTCATGCATGGTCCTAGCTGGTTTTGGGCTCATTTAACTCATGTTGGTAAAATAATGTTCACCAGTCATTTCCCCTCTTGGAAAATGCTCTATATGATAAGGTTCATGCACGGTCCTAGCTGGTTTTGGGCTCATTTAACTTTTGTTGTTAGATGAAGTACATATCATCATGAATGCATGCCGGAGAAATTAGTATCAAATTGTTCTGGAGTCAACATTAGTATCTCGAGACGACATCTAGGATTTTGCTCAACTAATTACAGTTAACAGTAACATGGTAACTTTTGAAAGTTAGTTAAGATTCAAAGTGGAATTATAAGCCACAAAATGGTGCATTTTGACATTCCTTCCATCCAAAGGAACAAAAGAGAAAAAAAAAGAAGGAAGAAGGGGTCGATAGGTGCAACGAACCCATGGATGCAACCTCAATCTCACTTGGACTGAGCAAACAGTGGTGCCCCATGTGCCTACCTCAGCCAAACCTTATCAAGATCATTTAGGACTTTTTAAAAGTGATCAGATTACAGTTGGAATCAGTAATAAATGGAAATTGCATGACTCTTTTACTAGGTTTCCATCTCTAGCGTCCATGATAAGAAAAAGCCAACTAATTTAAGATGTGTTTATTTGGTAGAAAATGAATAATTTGTAAAATATTTAGATATAAATTTTTATCAATATGAAAATATTTTTTATGGATTAATAATTTTAAACGATATAAGTTATCATTTTTTGAAAAATACTTTTCAAATATTAAAGGGTAAAAAGAAGCAAGAATTAGGTGTATGATTTGTACACCCTTTCCTAGATTCCTAGATTAGCGCGGGAGGGTGCAGATATTTAAGACATAGTGTCATGATCAAGCATCAAGAAAAAAGCCCTAAATCTTGCTATTAGACAAGTGCCAAGTAGCATCTCCAGGAAGGTTCATGTGATTGGCAGTCATGCGTACCTACGCGTCAAGGAAAAAGGGGGAGGTGGGTATTCCACTTGGCGTTTAAATTAAAGAGATGTCAGTTGTCATGCAATTCAGGGCCCCTTCTCCAGCTTTAGGCCTTTTGATACTAAAATTTCATGTATATATTATAATATTTATCTTGAATTTTCATAACTAAGAAATTATTAGGTATTAAATTGTACTTTGCAATCGATTTTCCATGTCCTGATGCCCATCAGTAATATGTTTCCAGAAAATGTAGGGAAAGCTAGAGAACGCTACTTAACATCTGACATCAACTCCGGGCCGAGTAAGCATGCAAGATCCCTTTTTACACACGAGCTTACTACATACACTACAGATTTTCACTTAAGAAATCACGATTGAATGATGGGAAGAATTCAGCACGACTATTTTAACGTACTGTAATATCTCATCAAGTGACATAAGTGTCAAATGAAATTATTTAGTACCATTTGTCGTTTGGCTAAAAAAGAAATTCGAATTAGAACCATGAATTTCCTAAAAACGTTAATATTAGCAAAAAATGAGGGTTACCTCGAAGGTACGGCAAGGAAAAAAAAAGGAGAAGCAAGAGAGTCCAATGAAATCCGGCTTTCCTAATCTTAGACATCTCTATCTATTATCCGCTAACTATTATAGTAAATACCATATAAGCATGGCTTACCATTTTTTAATAATTGAATGAAGAAGATGGCCTTTCCCTTTCGGGGGAGTCCCTCCAATCACGGCCGCACACGTGTCGCCCTCCGCCCCATCTGAGGAATTTCAGCCGTCTTGGTAAATCCCCCCCCCCCGGCTCCGACGTCGGCACCCACCATGTCAATGCTCGAAAATTGACAGTGTTGCCCCACACTGCATCGGATCGTGGCTCGGTCTAGTAGAGGGTCACGTAGTGCCAATCCGGATCAATTGATCAAATCAATTTTATGACCCTGAGAGGGAGTTGACTTGTTCTTAAACCCGTGGGCTCGAGGGGGGCTCGCCCCTGCTAGGCCCCCTGCTTCATCTAAAGCAACACGCGGGGCGCGACGGGGACAGCCATGTGGCGGGCGCCGATTGGCCGGAGTGTCAACTCCCCTTCGAATCCCGAGGAAAAAAGTGAAGAGAGGGAGGGGGGTCATGTCTTTCCGATTTCTCTCTTTTCAATTCGATCTTACCTCTCAATGATTCGATTATTTTCGTGGACTTGCCTAACTTTGAGAATAGGCAACAGCTGAAGTGGAAAGCTTTAATTTAATTTGAATATATGTCTATATTTTTTTAGAAAAATTATCGGTGTACGTGGCCTCTTTTGATTATGCTTTTACTCCTTTTTTTCTTTCTGCGGTTGACAAATTGCCACCCTTTTCTCTTTGGAGGGTTGAGTTGACTTGGGGAATTGGGGGATTGAGAAGGTTCGTGGCCAGTGCTTTGTTTTTGCAATAGACAATTAGAGGATGAGCAGATTTGGGTTCTTGAAGGTTTGATCCGATGATGCTGAGGATGAGGATGAGGATGAGGATAATATGATAATGGGGACGATGGCATGTTTGTGGGTTCCAGAACTTGCAATTAGTTTAATTGCTTGATTGGGGCTTCACATCATCACTACTTTGCCAACTTAGCTTGGAATTGGGAGACAAGGAATGGAGCTCTAAGATGGTTTCTTGGCATTTTCTTTTTATTGATTTCGGTGGGGGTTCCGGTGCATTGATGAACCTAAGGACCGGGAATATGATTTACTAGGGTTCAATCTGGATGAGCTAGATGCGATGTGGGAAAAGAGTGAATGCATGAGGTGAAGGTTGGCAAGTCAAAAGCAAAGTACTTTCATATTTTTTAAAACGACAGTATGTGTGTATGTATTTGGTTTCATTTTGCTATCCCAATCACGGTGCTTATGATCCTTCTTAACCTGAGGATGGGGCCATGCCAACCGATATGTTGGTCGAGGAGCTTAAGCCAATTTCGATTCATAGCCAATTTAGCATTTTCAACCAATTTTAGCCGAAATTTTTGATAGGGATGTCAATTATCCTATGTGATATGGTCGGTATTGATGTAAATAATTTTATTTATTTATTTGTTTGTTTATCTTTCTTCACCAATTACTGAGCATCGCCGATGGCCGGCAAGACTCAACCTCACTAGATTTTAACAAGGTGACTTGGTACGCTTGCTTGGCAAGGTCAAACGGGTCTAGAAAAAATGGTATGGGAATTATCATATAAATTGGCCCACCACTATGTTTTTTTTTCCCAAAATATTTATTCTAATATTGACAAGTAAAAAATTAGATCTTTCTTTAGCCAAAAAAAAAAAGATCTTTCAACCACACACCCCTAAAGTTGTTCTTGTAAAGATGATAACTAGGGTTTGTACAGGCCTCCGCAATAGTTTAAAAAACATCTGTTGGAAATAGTTGCAACCAACTAGTTGGGGTTGGAGGATCTTTCTCCAACTAATTATGTACACCAAACCCATGAACTCTTTTGATTTTACTACTACCTCTAATGTGCATTAGCTAATGAAGTAACTCAATTACATCCATACTAGAGAACCCTGCATTGTTTAATCTTTTTCCTTCTCAGTCAATCTTATCCAAGACCAGGCTTTAAAAAAAAATGTATCACATCGTTTACCTCTCCGGATCACTTTCTTTTTCCCTATATTGATGGGCAACAATAATTCAAGATCACCTTTTGGACCACTCAATGGACCCGGCCATCTCGTTGAGAGCCAAATTTAAAATAAAGATAAACCTGATTAGGGTCAGATCCAACAACTAAACCGAACTCATCTATTCGCCATCTTTCACACCTTGGACCCTCCTTCAACTTCAGCAGATAAAACCAGGCATAATCCTTTAGCCGCCATCATGAAACCGCCTCTCCCTCTCTCTTTTAAAACTACCTAAGCACTTCAATTTTCTCAAAGGGTCTGCAGGAATTGGTCAGAAATTTACGTATTTTTATGAGCATTGGCCAGTCCATTGGTCCACCAGTTCATCACTGAGAATTAGAACTGTTCCGTCCGCTGCCACAGCATTATTTCATTATTCTACGTGCCCTCTTCTCTTCCGTTCACACCGTGCCCTCCTGTAAAGGCTCATTCGCTAGACCGTTTCAGCTCACCTAATATCACTCGCATCGCATTGATGTCACTGCTTGCAAATTTGTCAGGCCCTTCCTCCAATCCCGGTCAATCTTAGTGGCCTGATAAAACCCTTGCATGATTGCTGATAAAAGAATACCAAGATGCTTGACCTAATATCCTTAGGGCTTACGTTCGAGCGGATGGGACATATATTCCCTTCCCCCCCTCCTCCCACCGGTTTCTAGAGAAAACGATAGTGCATGAGTAACTGGTTTTTCATTATGTAGATGGTATCATATGCCCTGAAGACCTTATGAGCCAAGGAATAATCTCTTCCATACCTAATCTTTCGCTAACTAATATAAATTTTTCAGTCAAATCCGCGAAACCCCTTTTGAATTTTGACCTTTCTTTAATTCGTTTTTGGGCGGCGGCATGAGGAGGAGTCATGTCGGCATCTGCCCTTTGAGGGCAACATTGATTAGAGACGTAGGAGGTGGTGTACATGTCTTAGTGGCTGGCGACCGAAGCGGGGCCAATGGCCGGGGGAGTTGTGTCACAATGCCTTGTTTAATATCTATTTGACTAGTTCAATTTAAGGATTACCAACATAATGATGCTTTTCATCTTTCTTTAGCAATTTCATTCCTTTCTCTAACATGCATTTTTATATTCAGGGTCCCTTTGTTTCAGTTCCACGTTAGGCACTTGTTAGGGATGTTGAAAGAATTCCAACAGGCTAAGTCATATAGAATATGGGAAAATTGGTCAAAGAGTCACAAACCTATTATTTGGAAGCCAATTTAGTTCTAGATTTTTTTTAATTATATCAATTTAATCCTACATCTTTTAACGATTTACCAATTTAGAACTAATTTTTTTTCAATTGTGCCAATTTTAGGGGTGAGCATCGATTCAGGGTTGACCCTAAACTAACCTTGGATTGGCCCAGCCCAACTAGTTTTAGTTCGGTTCCCAAGGGCACTTGGTCAATCCTTGATCCTAGAATCCTTAGAGCCTACATTCTTGCAGATTGATCTTTGGTCTTGGGAGTTTAGGATTTGTCCAAGTTAGACCAATCATGTACATATTAATATAAATATATATTAGATATATTATGTATAAGATATTTAATATATTATATATTATATGCTTTTGTCTACTCTAAACCCTAACGCCTCTTCCATGGTTCTCTTCGCAATTTAGTGGCCGTGCAAATTAGAAAGTTCAACGAAACCCCACCCTAATTCAAGCCAAAAAAAAAAAAAAAAGAAGCCTTCTTCACTCGCCTCGCTCACTTGCTCGCCTTGATCTTAGGCTCAACAAAGTCAGTCCTCAGTACCAAAAGTTGAGAACTGACACTATGCGGATTGATCCCTAAGTTAGGTGCTGGATCGGCCCAACTCGAATTGTGCTCACCCCTAGCCAATTTAGTCTAAACCTTTTAATGATTTGCCAAATCAATTCTAAATATTTTGACAATTTGTCAATTTAGTTCTTCTGACCAAAGATCAAATTAATTTAATAGGTTTATGACTCGGTCATTTCAGTCACGAATCTTTTAATTATGTTAATTTAGTCCTAAAATTTATGTCCCGAGTTAATTCCGTAATTTTTGAAGTTACATGAAATTAGTGTATTTTTCTCAAATTCGGAACAAGCTGTTAGGATGCATGTGTGTGTGTGATTGTATTAGAAATCTGACATTAGAGAATTAGTATGATGTTGAACAATTAATAAAAATTTTGAGTGAAGATGAATTCAACTGAATATGTTGATAGTTCATCCTTCTATCTTTGATTGATAGTAGTTCCTTAGTTTGTTTTTAGTCTTCCTTTCTTTCTTTTCATTGTTTGTTATGTTTGTTGGGAACCACGGTACCCCTAACACTCGCTTAGACTCCTGATTTCTTGAGTGTCTGTTTTTTGTTGGTGCTAGGCCTCCCCCCTCGTATTCTTCTTCGCAAAATCTTTAATATACTTACCTTTACCAAAAAAAAAAAAAAAAACTGAATATGTTGATGGACTCCTCGTAGGCAATCTTTTCGGGTGAAGATATCGCTATGCTCTCCCCACACTAACAACGTTATTCTTAGTCGATGAATTTGTACTAGATGTGGCCGTCGGTCGCCTCAGCCCCACCTGAAATTGAATATCAAGTGGGTCTATGTTTTTAGCAAAAAAAAAGACATGAGAAACCAAAGTTAATTTAAAAAAGAAAAAACGAAGCATAGCTCGGTTGCACACAAAAATCTCAGAAAACAAACATAACATATATAAAAGGGTTAATACCCTGAAAAACCCCAAAACTGATACACTTGTGATAAATTTACTTCAAACTATTTTTTTGATCATGAAAAACCCCAAACTGAAAAACTTGTGACAAATTTACCTCGACTGACTATAAAAAACCCTAAACTGATACATTTATGACAAATTTACCCATAAACTAATTTATTCGACTGCAAAAAATCATAAACTGGTAAATTTGTGACAAATATACCCCATGCTAAATTGGATTAATATCACAAAAAAAATCATAAAAATTGTAAACTGTGACAAACGGAGCGTAAAATCCTAAATTGGTATACCGGTTAATTGTCATGTGTCATTTAACTTAATAATTTGAGAATAAAATTTAACAAAAACTAACATAGGGTAAATTTGTCACAAGTATACCGGTTTGGGGTAAATTTGTCAAAGGTATACCAGTTTAGGGTTTTTGGTGATCAAAAAAATAATTTGGGGTAAATTTGTCACAAGTGTACCAGTTTGGGGTTTTTCAGGGTATTAACCTATATAAAATGCCAAATTACGCTTCACAAAATAAATGTCTTGAAAATTGCATTTGAAAAGAAAATTTTCTTTTTATTTAAATAAAATGGGCGAGTCAAAATGTTCGCTCTAGACTAAAAGTTCAAACCTCTTTTTTGAGCAAGTGGGATTGGACGGGCTAGTCTGATCTATGGTCCAGTCTAATTGTACTTAGAGTTCCCCGGCTTCTATTGTTTCGCAGATAAAAGCTAATAATCGAAAAGGAAAAAAATTCTAAAAAATATTAAACTTAATGCACTTTTACTAATTTAATCTTAAATCATTTAATTGTACTAATTGAATTCTAAACCTTCTTCCGTATTGCTAATTCAATCCATCGGCTACTTTTAATCGGAAATTACTGATATAGTTATCGACTGTTTTATGTGATACGGTCGACGTAAATAATTTGTAATAATATTTTAATATATTATTAATTATTAATTATTTCCTTTTTTCTTTTAATTTCTCTCTCTTCCCTTCATTTCTTCCTTTACATGGTCACTTGGCAACTTGTCAAAGGCAAGAGCTAGTGAGCCCGCCAACCTTTGGCAAGGCTCATTCCCCCCACCATTAGCAAGGATGAGCCTTAGCCACTCTTAGCGAGGCTTGACCTTTGCCTTGCACTAGTGTGACCGACCTCACCTTGCGAGGATGAGGTTGAGCCTCGCTAGGGGCAGGCAAGGCTCACCATCGCCAAGCTACCAAGGTTGACCTCGCCAAATTTGGTGAATTCGAGCCTCGCTCAGCCATGGTGAGGTCTGGACAAGGTCGGCTTTGTTGACCCTTGCCTCTGGTTGATCATTGGCCATTGTTGAGGCTTAACAACCAACGGAAGGAAAAATGAGAAGAAAAGAAAGAAAAATGATTTGAAAAAAATATTATTAAAAATTATTCGCATTAGCTCTAATTGTGCTACATAAAACGGCTAATATTTACATCAACGATTTCCGGTCAAAAATGACCCAATAAACTTAATTGTTAAAATATGAAAATATTTAAGACTCGATGGTATAATTAAAAATTTTATGACTAAATTAACAAAATTGCAATAGATTTAAAACTTTTTAGACAATTCCTGATTAAAATGATTTACGAGAAAAAGAAGGTAAAATGAAAAGCTACAACTAGTAGATAAACGGGTTATTCAGGGCCAGGGCCAAGCTTTGATTCATGAAGTCCTAAAGCTAATGGGGCAATCAAGATGATCACTTTTCATGCAAAAATCATCCCGAAGCAACGCAGATGCTCCACTACATCACGTCCCTCTTCAAGAAATGCTCGACCCTCGCGGACGTCAAGCAGATCCACGCGCGCGTCGTCCGGACCGGCTCGACCGCAAGCAAGAACCTCAACCTCTTCGTCCTCGGCAAGATCATCAACTTCTGCGCCGTGTCCGAGCACGGGGACATGGGCTACGCGGCCAAGGTCTTCGAGAGCGCGAGGAAGCCAGATGGGTTCCTCTGGAACGCGATGATCCGGGGGTTCGGCAACTCGGGTCGGCACGAGAGGGCCTTCGAGTACTACCGGATGATGCGGGGCGCCGGGGTGGCGGCCGACAACTTCACGTTCTGTTTCTTGCTCAAGGCCAGTTGGCGTCTGGGGTCGGTTCCCCTCAGCGGGCAGCTGCACTGCAGCACCGTCAAGTGCGGCCTGGACGAGCATGGGTTCGTGAGGAACGGCCTCGTCCACATGTACGGGATGATCGGTGACATCGAGGCTGCGGTGCGGCTGTTCGACGAAATGCCTGAACGGAACGTGGTGGCGTGGAACACCATGCTCGATTGCCTAGTGTCATGCGGCCGGGGCAGAGAAGCCCTCGACGTGTTTGCGGATATGATGCGAGGCGGCGGCATAGGACCCGATGAGGCCACCTTTGTTGTGATGCTCTCGGCTTGTTCCCAAGTGGGTGCCTTGGACTATGGGAGGTGGCTCCATGACTTCATCAACCATGCTGGCCTTAGTGATGTTGTTCCGGTGTGCAATGCACTCGTTGATATGTATGCAAAGTGCGGTGCGGTTGGAGAGGCATATATGGTTTTCGCAGACATGAGCCGCAAAAATAGGATAACATGGAATACCATGATTCTAGGACTCGCGATGCACGGCCATTCAGAAGACGCTCTCAGACTCTTTATGCGGATGCTGAAGGATGGATCCCAAGAGCCTGATCATGTTACTTTCTTGGGTGTTCTGTGCGCTTGTAGTCACGGCAGGATGGTGAACGAGGGGAAAATGTACTTTGAATCCATGAGAAAAGATTACCATATCGAACCAACGATTAGGCACTATGGTTGCATGGTCGATATGCTGGGAAGAGCAGGTTTTCTGGAGGAGGCGTATGAATTAATAAGGAGCATGCCCATAAGATGCAATGCCATAGTGTGGAGATCGCTGTTGGGTGCTTGCCGCATGCACGGCAATATCGAACTTGGGGAGATGGTGAGGAAGAAACTGTTGCACTTGGAACCGGATCATAGCAGCGACTATGTCCAGCTTTCAAGCATGCACGCGAGTGTTGGTCAGTGGAATTTAGTGCTGAACGAGAGAAGAATGATGAAGGACAGGGGGGTTGAGAAACCTGAGCCAGGTTACAGTTTTGTCGGGGTTGACGATATTAACGATGGAGTCATTTGCAGCATATAGAAACCCAGGTTACGAAATGTCAAAATATTCAGATGGCTCTCCAACTTTTGTTGACTTCCCTCGTATACTTTACAAGAAGATTGGTTGGGCAAACCTTAAAGAAGCAAACATGTATAGATAGCATACAGCTCTGAAAATTTGTGATTTCAGATGGTTTTTGACACTTTCAGGAGCAATTCCTTTTGACGTTCTGAAAAAATCAATCTCGGAGAACTATAGGCACTTATTAGAGGAGCTTTGAAAGTATTAAGCAGTATGCGTGGTAGCATCAACTCATAATTAAAGTAATAGTTGTGAAATAAGGTGAAGAGTCTTGATTATTTATACTAACAATAGATTCCATCGGTAATTTCACAATCCTGGAGAAGTCCAACGCTCAACTTGCTTACAGTATTTGATACAAGTGACGACATTTGATCATGACTGTCGCTAATTAGGACATCTTCTTCTGTTTCTTTTCCTTAAAATCTGCAATTTCGGCATCAATCCTCTTTTTCACACTGGCATGAAACCCTGGGTATGGCTCATATCCGAAGACAATTTGAAGAACCTGCATACAATAGTCGAATAATAAATACTCAAGCCACTCTCAAAAGAAAAAGTTTGAAACTGAGCAATGTTCAACGACTTGCCTCAAACAAAACAAAGAAAGGAGCCATTAGAAGGGCTTGGACAAGATTGTCCAAGAGAGCTGGTGCTCGTTTCTGAAACAAAGTGATCCAATTGAGATAAGCTTTTTCTTTGGCCAAAGGCGACACATAAAGGGTCATAATTAGTAAACAAAGCAGAACGAATTTGCAAACTTGCAGGATATTTTCACCTCAAATATGCCATGTCCGAGGAATTGCCCTATCCAGCAGAATAATTGAGCCGCAAGAACAACCTGAAGAGAGATAAACCTTGTGAATGAATATGACAAAGAACAAGGAAGAGATGGGATCGCATTATGATATAATCTCACTTTTAAATGACAAATTTATTCCCCTTTCATATCAACTTATTAACCACCATAATCCATGTAAATTTGCTGCAGCATATATAGGTATAAGAGGCAGGTTCCCAAGCTCAACCTTCTGAATTTACTCTCAATTCCATCTCCCGATGGACAGAGAGAAGAATAAGCACAAGTCATTATCACGCTGGTTGATGTGATTTACAATATGACAACATCAAGGAAAAGTTTAATCACGCAGACTGAGGCTTCTAAATAATATAGGCATACCTCGTGGAGTACAATCTTACAAAGGGAAAAGTTATACATCTACTTCTCCACCAACTGAGGTCTTGTCAGGTGTAAGCAAGAAGTCAGGTTATGTATTTAGTATTATGCTGTTTTGACGGTGTTAAACAAGCAGTTTTAGGGAGCATGATTAGAGCAACATCTTAGGCTCTCCAAAATGTAAACCAGAGCTATTTTGATCTTGTTTTGATTTAGAAAAACTCTTTTAAAAGAGCATCTGCAGAATTTTGCTGCTTTTAGTGATGAGTCTGCATAACAAATGGAGGTGCAACATCCTTGATCCTGGAGATCAACAAAATTTTAGGAACTTTGTCTTTTCCTTTTTCATAGCTTTCTGTTTCTTTGAGTTAATTGGTAATTTGGTATCTTTGCACAAGTTTGCACACATAATCCGAATCAAGCTCCTATTTTTAAGAGTGTGTGTGTGTGTGTGTGTGTGTATTTTGTTATGGTTTCTTAATATGTCCAAATGGCTTCTGCTTAGGAATCCTTTCTGCATCAATCCCTTTTTGGGCCCGACAAATCCGGTTGTCTCCTCAAAACAAGGTCAAATAAGTAGCTTACCAGCCCAACCACCAAAACCATGCTACAATCCATATTGTAGTTACTAAATTTACATAGGTGTGGTTTAACGAAAATATCAGACTGTTAAAAATTGGCTTTAATGAAGACCTCTCATATTTAAGAAATGAAGCCATCGGACAAAATGACTAGGATCCACCAACTGCCAGATGCTGCAGAAGCGCTATTCCCTTAGATATGGAGAAAAGAAGATGAGTAGTCTAGGAAACATGGTTGCCGTGCACCATAAGTCATGCTGTGCATCTTCTCAAACTACACATCCGACACTCAGCATTGTCAGAAAGCCCTACTTGATGAGGTTCACAAGACTATTTGGAGAGGCTATCCGTGTAAATAAGCTCATGTAGGTTGGGCTCAATAGAAAGATGCTGGCATTTGAGATACCTATCTACAACTGTATGCTAACTTGGCAAGTCAAAAATCTTAAAGTAATTGCACAAATGTGGCGTTTGAGATACCAATGCACCAGTCGTTGTGACCAGAGCAAGTCATAGTATACCCACATATTGAGATTAGTCAGTATCTTCAACCCATTCCATGGCTCACCCAGATATTGACTTTGGAGTTTTATTTCTATAGTTTAGAGTCAATTTTCTTTTTTTGTGCTTTTACTGTTTAGATTTCAAATATTAACAAAGACTGATGATCTAACAGCTTCTTTCCCACATGATTCTCTCAAACTTTGCCTATTATGCAAATTCAGAATCTCAAGGCGCCCAGAACCAAAAAACACAATTTTTTCAATGCTTCTTTTCTTCCATGACCTACTCCACTTTATATGGAACACCTAACTAAACATTAAGACATGAACCAGAAAATAGGTGGGTGGCCAAACATGAGATTGTTTGTACTATGCTGGTGTTAGAAATCGAATTTACGTCATCTGTCTTATCCACAAAACTGAACTTCAAAATCTACATTTCAGAAGATATTCTCCTAAATCGATTTTTATTCTCTGCAACAGCCTATGTTTGAATTGATGGGCTGGCTTCGAAGTCCGATTAGTCAGAACTCCAGACCACTAGGACCATCAATCCTCCTCCTCAATCCCAGAATCATGAAACAACAACTTATCGAGAATACCATCACCAAACAAACAATTCGAGCTGACACAAAACCACCTGTTTGTAACCACAGAATCAAACCAAACCTAACGCAAGTCCCTCCCACTAAACAGTCATCGATGATGTCGGATAGATTCAAGTACTAAATATATCAGACATAACAAAAGCGAGAGAAAGAATGCGATACCTTCCAAGCCAGGGAGAAACCCAGATGCCTGGCGAGCAAACTGGACCCGACCCAGCACGCCATACACAGCGCAGCAGCCAAAGAACCCGCCTTTCTGTCCATGCACACATAGAACACGGCGTACAGGAGCGCGAAGAAGAAGCCCACATTCAAGAACAGCCCATGCCTCGCCAAGTAACACTGGGGCTGGAGGCTGAACAGCTCGCAGATCGTGGGGGTGAAGTACAGGAGAACGAGGGAAGTGAAGAAGATGGGCCAGACGAAGACGGTGTGGATCAGGATGTTGACCGGGTTGCTGTGGTACGCCCCGTAGAAAGCGAAGTGCTTCTCAAGATCGAACAGCCCTTTCCTCCCCATGGAAGCTTTGTTTTTTTTTTCTCGAGAAAGTGCGTGGTTTTTCCCGGAAAGTCAGCGATGAAGATGTGAAATTTTGTTGGTCTGATATAAGAGAGAAGCAGGCGATGGATTTCGTGGAAACCGAGGGCAGACGAGACCCCCTGGATTGGGCAAAATCTGGAGGCATGCTAAGCCGCGGCCGGCGTGGAAGTCTTCAACTTTTCTCAGAAGGTATTGCTAAAGTGCGCCGGCTCGTGTACGGGGCTTATCGTGCGCACCGGTTTGAATAGGTGTCCTCATTGCGTCCAAAGTTCGATCTTTAAATGCAAAACTCGCATAAAAATGAAAATTGTTCTTAGGTTGTCGATCTTAGGGGAGAGTATGGTCCCAACTGGGTCGATCCATCCCCTAACCACAGGAACAAATACAGTACTAATCTTCAATTTTTGGGATCGAGAACTAGACCGACCTAGTGGGTTCAGTCTGGTTTCAAGATCAACTCGAAACTAACCGATAATTTTTTTTTTTCATTTTTAATACTCATTAAAAAAACGATTAAGAATCAGACCGACCTCAACCCGAGACTAACCAATAATTTTTTATTTCATTTTTTGTACTTTTTGAAAGGGCAATTGAGGATCAGACCGACCGACCTAATGAGTTTGATGACAAGCGATGTTAGCAAGAAAAGCAAGTGGTGAGGGTTGAGTGGAGTGAGCGTCGAACAAAGTAAGCATCAAGTGTCGAGTGGGGAGCAAGTTAAGCGAGCATCGAGCGACAACTAGCACGAGTGACCCAAAGCAGGCAATGTAAGTGTTGAGTGGTGAGCGGAGAAGTTGTTTATCTCGATTTTGGCGAATTGAAGACTAAAAAGACAAATAAGAATGAAGAGAACAAGTACTAGAGGAAGATACCGTAAGAAGCTATTTATACCCTTTTGGATGTTGTGAGGACTCCATACAAAAACATTTTCCTCATTAATAAATTATGGCTGTTAATACCATAAAAGACATTAAAAATCTAAGTTTGTAAATAATAATGTAAAATTACTTGAACTACTCATTAAATAATTTTTTAATGTTGTTGACATCGTTTATTTTAAGATTTTCTCTATATAAAAAAATTATAAATAAT
The DNA here is from genome assembly GCA_017140185.1 of Eucalyptus polyanthemos subsp. polyanthemos. NCBI lineage: Eukaryota > Viridiplantae > Streptophyta > Magnoliopsida > Myrtales > Myrtaceae > Eucalyptus > Eucalyptus polyanthemos. The sequence continues at coordinate 6,805,093 of CM029458.1, read as the reverse complement.
ATATATATAGTTATGATTGGCTTGGGTTGGACCGACCCAACCAAGGACCAACCCGCACAAAAAGCTTATTTAAAAATCTTAAGACCAAGGATTAACTTAGTCTCTCTGGGAACTGGACTAGAATTGATAAGGTCGGACCGGTCCAAGGTTAACCCTAGACTGATGCTCACCCTTAATCGATCTTTTAAATGCAAATTGGAATAAGGAAAAACTATTTTAGCTAAAAATGGATTGAATACGAAAGAGGACTGATTCAATTGAAAAAAATTATTTTGTTCATACAAATCTTTAGATGAGCAAAGACTTTTGAACATTACGATTTACTTTTATAGTAAATTTATTATTAAAATCTAATTCCATTCGATTGTAGAATTATGATGTTTAACTTTTTGTATCTTACAATAAAATTCTTCAGGTTTCATTGTTCTTTAAAACTACATGTAGAATAATACAGATAATATTGAGAAAAAAACATAAGGGATGAGTACACCATAAAATCTAAAATTAGACGTAAAATTGTAATTGAGTCTTAAAATTTAGAAAATTTGCAATCAAGTCTTAACATTTGTCAAGTTAATGTAATCAAGTTCCTCCGTCTCCATCCAATTATTATTATTTTGCATATATCTCAGTTGATTGAGCATCCTTTCCAGTAAAGTCGACATTTGCAGCCAGCGGCTAATCACTGAACATACTCCAGTCGTGACATGTATGTTGTCAAACCTAATCAGTTCACATAAGCCAATAGATATGTTGCAACCCTTTTGTCTTCTTGTTTTCATAACATCTCTCTTTCACTCTGAATCAATACTGGAAATTAGAAACATTTTGGTAGAAAGTCATTACAGAAACTAGAAGTAGTGCTGGCGAAATTTCAGTGCCGTTTCTGTTCCTAAAGGTGAAATGGACCGGTCGAGATAGGCACCTAGATTGGAGCGTCACATGAAAATGAAGGTAATTCCTTCCCCGTATTCCCGTGTTGCCTCCAGCACAAGAGTACAGAAGTCAAAAACAGGGTCTCAGCAAAGTCCTAAACCATGCAAATGGAGTCAAATCCAGATGGTAGAAAACTGAGGGCTTCCCTGGAATTCTATTTCAAGGTCCCAGTAAAAGAATAAAAAGACCTCAATCGATACTCAAGCAACTGTTGCCAAAGAATATCTCAAGTCATCGAGCTTTAGAAAAGATCATTTCCCACTTGGCAATACAATAGCTGTCCAAAACGATATCCAAGCACGGATTGTTGCATCTCAAAGTTTTTGAACTTACAGAACTTATCCGCATGTAAATAATGCAGCAACTGTGTACACTCTAGGGACCATATGATGCACTCAGCAGCATCGCTTTACAACTGTGGTCAATCAAGAATCGAGATAGAAAATACTGGATTTACAACAGTGAACTTCCAAAGGGCAAAGGCAACCCAAGGTGATTGGGTGGGGCACCAGGAACAGCTCCCTGTGCTGCTTCCAAATTGTAATCTGCTAAACCTGCAAAAATAGTAAAGTCCGCGCATGACAAACATGATAGCAGGCAGAAGCATGATCAACAGTTGTTGTCAACCTTCTAAAGACACCTGATGGCTCTGTTAGACATTTTTCCGTAGAAATGCTGATAAAAGAAATGATTTACAATAGTAATAGGGCAACAACATCAAGCAAAAGCAAAATTGCTGGATTTAGTTCAAAGAGACGATAAGGTAGCATCATTGGATTCAAATGCTAACACAAGGACTGCTCGTCGGCATGAAACCTAAGAAATATTCCAGCTCAATTTACCAATGTCAGAATGGTAAAAATACAGGAGGCAAACAAACAGGACATCTAAACCAAGATCATGCTCCATGCATTGACCTAGTTTCATTCTTACTCGAAGCTGCACCAAATAAGGACACTTAGACGAAGAACAGGAGGATTCAACGAAGCAGAAGCGGACTCCATGACCAAGGACACTTGGACAAAGAGCAGGAGGAATCTACGAACAGTATGCAGATGTGAAGACAACTTAAGAAGAAAATTATATTTCAATTAGGCGGTGTCGACTTCTTCCTTTAAGCTCTATGCCATGTAGGAGAGAAATGAATAAAAAAAAATCAGGTCGGGATTTATAATCAACCAAATTGGATGAAGCTAATGGAGGGACTTGATTGCACCAACTTAATGAATTGTGAGTTCGATTGCACTTTTTGTAATCTTAGGACTTCCAGTGCACTTATCCTAAAAAACAGAAAGGAAAGCAACGAAACAACAACATTCCTTGGTAATGGACCATATTAAATCTTTTGTGTGACTAGGGGAGTGCTCATTCATCAGCAAGTCTACCCTCCTGTGACTTTATCCACAAAAATGTCGTCTATGCCTTTATCAGCCATTAGAACTAAGTCTGTCGACATTGACCATTGTCAACTGTTTGAACTAGAGCTTGTCATTGCCGACCGCCAAATGAGGACACGATAAATTGCCTTGATTTTGCCCACACAAGGGTAGAGAGCCCCATGTTCCACCATGAAAAGGAATGCTGGTTTGGTTCCTTTCATTTTCCTGCCAAATTTAGCAAGGAAAAAAATTGAAGAAACGGAATACATGAAGGGTCATCTTCAAAAGGAGAATCTTGAGATGAAACAAAAATCTCACACAATGCTTTTTAAATTGAAATCAATTCATAAAATTGATATTGCTAAGGGTATGGCTCCATCTTCTGTTTCTTTTCCTTCCAATCCGCAATTTGAGCATCAATTTTCTTGTTTACACTAGCATGAAACCCTGGGTATGGCTCATATCCAAAGACAGTTTGAAGAACCTGCATACATTAATTAAAAAATAACTCCTCAAGCCATTCTCCAAAGAAAACAAAAAAAAAAAGCTCAAAACTGAGCAGGATTGCTTGCCTCAAACAAAACAAAGAAAGGAGCCATGAGAAAGGTTTGTACAAGATTGTCCAAGAGAGCTGGCGCTTGTTTCTGAAACAAAGTGATCCAATTGAGATATAGCTGTTTCTACGGCCGAAAGAGACTACATAATAGGTTATGATTAGTGAGCAAAGCAGAAGACATTTCCAAACTTGAAGGAGATTTTCACCTCAAATACACCATGTCCGAGGAATTGCCCTGTCCAGCATAATAATTGAGCTGCAAGAACAACCTGAAGAGATATGAACCATGTGAATGAGTATGAAAAAGATCGAGGAGGAGATGCAATCACATTGATGTAACTTTGCTTTTAAATGACAAATTTTCCCCCTTCACAGCCAACTAACTAACTACCATACCTCAGGCAAATTTGCTGCAGCATATAAACTAATAAGAAGAATGTTCCAACATCAACCTTCCAAATTTACTCTTAGGTCCATCTCTTGATGATAGAGAGAAGAATAAGCACATTCACCCTGGTTGATGTGAGTTACTTAAATGAGCAATATGACAAGAGCAAGGCAAAGTTTAGAACTCACCGGGGCTACTAAATTATATAGATGTACTTCATGGAGTACATTTTTATCATAACTTTGATGAGGAAAAGTAAGGGATAAAACCTGCAAATCATTTTTTTTCCCACCAGCTAAGGTCTTGTCAGGCGTAAGTGAGAAATTTGGCTATATTCTGTATGAAGTATTATGCTATTTTGATGGTCACAAACAAGAATTTTTAAGGAGCATGATTAGAGCAACTTCTTAGGCTCTCCAAAAAGTAAATCGGAGCTATTTCTTTCTTGCTTTGATTTAAGAAAACTCTTGCAGGAGAGTATCTGCAGAACTTTGCTTCTTTTAGTGATGAGTCTGTGTAACACATGGAGGCGCAGCATATATCTCAGAGATTTAGGAACTTCATCTTTTTACTTTTCAATAGCTTTCTATTTCTTTGAGTTAGTTTTAAATTTGTACCTCTGCACAAGATAGCACACATAATCCAAATTCAAGCTCCTATTCTTAAGCTATCTTCTTTTTTGCTTCTTCTTAAGTATATCCAAATGGCTTCTGCTTAATAATCCTTTCCCCACTCAATCTCTTACTGGGCCCTAGAACCCCGGCTGTCTCCTCAAAACAATGTCAAACAGGTAGCTCAACAGCCCAACCACCCAAACATTGTTATAATCCAAATTCTCGTAACTAAATGTTATGTAGGAGAACCAAAACACCAGACTGCTAAAGTGGCCTCAATCAAGACAAAAATGTCATATGTAAGGAACAAAGCCATCAGACAAATACTAGGATCCAGGAATTGCCAGATGCTGCAAAAGCTTTATTCCCTTAAATACCAGGAAATAAGATAAGTAATTTTAACAAATTTTGACAAGGACATTCAGTAAACATGGTCACTGTACGCCATACTCGTTGTCCATGTGCCAAAACTGCCACATCCGGCACTTCGGGTTGGTCACAAAACCAACTGATGAGGCTCACACAACTGCAATTGGTGAGGGTATTCAAGCAAATGAGTTCATGTAGGTTGGGCTCAACAACAAAATCCTGGCACTTGAGATACCTATGTACAACTATATGCTACCTGAGCAAGTCAGGAAATCTCAATGTAATTGACCAGATGTGGCGTTTAAGATACTTATGCACCAGTCATAGTGACCAGAGCAAGTCATAATATACCCACATATTGAGATTATTTAGCATCTTCAATCATCCCGTGATTAGCCAGGTATTCACTTCAGAGTTCTAATTCCACGGTTTAAAGTCAGAATTGTTTTTTACTGTTTTAAATTCAAATACTATAAGGAAAATAACTGCAATACCTAGTAAAAGCTAGTAATGTTAACATAAGAAGAAATGAGGTTTTTGGTTCCACAACAATCATCATCAGTTGATTCACCATTTGTTCAATGCTTCTCTTCCATGACATGGAACTCCACTTTGAAAGAAAAATCTCACTAAAAAGTAAAATGGGAGCCGAAAAATAGGTGGGTGGGCAAACATGAGATTGTTTGTACTTTAGTGGTGTTGAAAATCGAATTTACGCCATCTGTCTAATCCACACACCGAAACTGTTTTCTGACCACTCCATGTACTGAGAAACTAACCGTACAGAAGTTATTCACCTTAGTCAAAACTAAGGACCACTAGGACCATCAATCCTCCTCCTAACAATTTTTTTCAATAATAGCATCACCAAACAAACACTTCAAGCTGACATAAAACGATCTGTTTTCAATCAAAGGATCAGACCAAACCTAATGCAAGTCCCTCCCACTAAACAGTAATTGTTGATGTCGGATTGACTCAAGTACTAGCTATATCAGATATCAGATATATAAAAAATAGAAAAGGAAAAGACAGAGCGAGAGAAGAAATGCGATACCTTCCAAGCCAGGGAGAAACCCAGATGCCTGGCGAGCAAACTGGCCCCGACCCAGCACGCCATACACAGCAGAGCAGCCAAAGAACCCGCCTTTCTGTCCATGCACACGTAGAACACAGCGAACAGGAGAGCGAAGAAGAAGCCAAAATTCAAGAACAGGCCGTGCCTCGCCAGGTAACACTGGGGCTGACGGCCGAAGAGCTCACAGATGGAGGGAGTGAAGTAGAAGAGGACGAGGGAAGTGAAGAAGATCGGCCAAACGAACACGGTGTGGATCAGGATGTTGACCGGGTTGCTGTGGTACGCCCCATAGGAGGCGAAATGCTTCTCGAGGTCGAACAGCCTTTTCCTTCCCATGGAAATCTTCCTCGAGAAAAGAGTGGTTTTTCTTGGAAAGTGAGCGATGCAGATGAGAACTTTTCAAGGTGGTATCCATAATATAGCGAGAGGAGGCCATGGATTTCTTTGAAACCGGGAGCAGAAGAGATCCACCGGATTGGCAATCTGGAGGCTTGCCAAGCTTCGGCCATTATGTCACGTTAAAGTGCGCCGGTTTGTGTCAAGAACTTATCCTGCGCAAAGTTTGATTTTGTACCAGAAGAGGTTAGATTTACTGTGTTCTCGATGGGTCTTAGGTTGTTGATCTTTATATGCAGAACTCGAATAAAAATTAAAATCCTAAAAAAGAAAGGAGGAATTATTCCTAGATTAAAAAAATTTTAGATAAGAACTTAAAGTAAACTTTACCTTAAATAAAGGTCAAAAGCACCAACGTTTCAATAGCAATATCAAATCTTTTTTGGGATTAAGAGAGTGGTCATTTATTGGCGTGTTTGCCCTCTCATAACTTTATCTACAAAAAAAGTCATTAACACCTTTATCAGTCATTAAAATTAAGTTCATCAATATCCATCGCTATTAACTATTTGAATTAAAACTTATTGAAATCAACCGTCAAATTAGGACATGATAAATTTGCCTTGACTTTGCTTGCATAAGGTTAGTGAGGCCCCATCTTCCACCCTAACATGCTCATTTGGTTTCCTTTCATCTTGCTTGCCAAATTTAACGAGGAAAGAAAATTTGAATAAACAAAATAAATTGAGTTTAAAAGGCGAATATTGAAATAGAAAGAAAATCTAAATTGATGTTACTAAGAAAAGAGTTGTTCACATTGTTTAGGGCATGTTTGTTAAAAATTATTTATGTTTCTGAAACAAAAATTTCTGTTTTTTTGTTCCGGGAACAAAAAAGTTAAAAATGTGTTTGTTTGTATTTTTGTTCCAAAATTATTTTGTTATTCCCAAAAACACATTTGGAATAGAAACAAGAAACAAAAAAAAAAAAAATTAAATTGTTTCTTGTTTCTAAAAAACATTTTAATAACACTTTTTTTTTCTCTCTTCCATTTTCTTCTTCTTTTTTCTTTCCTTTTTCTTTGGCCGGTTGCCGGCCTTGGCCATGGCCGGCGATTGGCTATCGAGAGCCAGCAACCTCGCCGGAGCGTTGCCGACCCCTGGCGAGGCCGAGCTATTGGGCGAGTTTAGCCTCATCGTGGCTAGGCGAGGTCGTCAGCCCTCGTCGACCAGTCGCCGGCCATAGCCGAGGCTCGGTGACTAGCCAAAAGAAGAAAAAAGAAAAAATGAAAAAGAAAAAAATGAAAAAGAAATAAGAAAAATAAGAAAAAAATAGAAAAAAAAATAAAAATATTAAAAAATTAAAAGAAATAAAAAAAAACTTATACAAATTTACTAAATGTGTTTCTATTCTTTTTATATTTTTAGAAAAAATTTACCAACGTGTTTTTTTATTCAAAAATTATTCCCCGAAGCAAAAATATTTTTTTTCCATTTTTGTTTCTATAAATAATTTTTAAACAATAATGTTACCAAACGCATTCTTAGTAAATCAATTTTAGAACTACTAAAAAAAGGATGGCCCATGTAGGTCTTGAACCTGCGACCTTCGCGTTATTGTTTAAAATAAGAAAAATTGAATAATGAAATAAGTTGAGTTTAAAAGACAAATATTGAAATAGAAAGAAAATCTAAATTAATGTTGCTAAGAAATGAGTTGTTCGCATTGTTTAGTAAATCAATTTTAGAACAAAAAAAAAAAATGGCCCATGTAGGTCTCGAACCTACGACCTTCGCGTTATTAGCACGACGCTCTAACCAGCTGAGCTAATAGGCCTTTTTGATGCCACTGTTGTGATCAAAAAAGTTATCAACGTTAACAATTCACAATAGCTGTATACACCATATCGATAGGCCTCACATCAATTTTCACAAAATGGATGTTGCGAGGTCATTTTGTTGCAAAATCTCAACGCTACCTGTACAAGTAAATGAGGAAAAAGAACCACTTCGGCCATAGTGTCGAGATCCTCCCCGAGGTATAGAGGTCTGTGGTGGAGTTCTTGGTTACCAAAAATATAATAGCCTCGTGGTATAAAGGTCCGTGGTGGAGTCCTTGATTACCAAAAATATAAGAGCCTCGTGGTGGAGTCCTTGATTACCAAAAATATAAGAGCCTCGTTGTGGAGTCCTTGGTTACCAAAAATATAATAAAAATGAAACGAACCACCTTAAAATAGAGCCAGAACTAGGGACGATTCACAAGATCAACATGAAACGGAGAAATAAGACAGAGCTCTAACGAAAGTCGAGTTTTTATTGACCGAACCGTCATCCGTTGTACATTTAGCAATGACCAAAATCGATCATTTAGTATTACAAATCTCAGCATAAACATTACAATTCAAGAAAGGAACTTCTCTAGACCGAATCAAGTCCCTCCCAAATCACTTTCTTGTTCGTGTGCATGGCCGATTTCTTCTTGCACCGTCGGCTGGAACATCAGGGACTACCATTCCGAACCCTTCGGGAGAGGATGGGAGGATGGTTTGACAAATTAAGCTACAGTGCGATGTGGTTCTGCATCGAGAAATATAGCATCCCAAAAACATCTGTATTCACAGCATCATCAGAGATGACAGAGTAAACAAGAAGACATCTCAAGCCTTCATTCTTATACCACTGGAAGAGCTCATTTCATGAGGTGGCCTTTCGGAGCCCAGCCAGTCTGAGGACTAGGCTTCAACGAATACGCCTCCTTTCAAATTTCCGTTCTTATGGAAGCAATCATCAGGCTTAGAAAACTGTCGCATGAAATCTGAAAAAACCAAGGAATGTTTGCCGATGTGAGAATTGTGCTAACTGAAGCAGCTCAATTTCTCAGCAATAGCATTCCCATCGCTGTCTGACTCTCTAAATGCCTAGTTCAAACTAACTCACAGAAGCGAATATTCAAATCAAACGCTACGATGAACTCTAATAGAGACTCCACAGAAGAAATCATTGGTCTCTGAACAAAGCATTTCTCAGAATATGTTGTGAGAATTCAAAGCGATCAGTGGTTGCCTCAGAGGTAGTGACAATATTGCGTATCATCACGCTGTAATCTGATAATACGTGCATCAAAATGCATCATCGGCAACAGATGTCGCGATTAATAGACAAACAAATAAATAAATGAAGAACAGGGCATCAAAGAGATTCCCAAAGACAAATCATCATACTCGAAGTGAGCTCTGATGTCCCTGTCTGTTTTTCTCATCACTTGCGCAACAAATATAAGTCACTACTAGATCAAGTGTAGCATCGTTCTTATCAGTTAGCCATTAAAGCATTCAAGAAAAGACGGAGGCCTTAGTAAGAACAAAAGTCCTAATCACAGAAAGATTCATCAATTCTAGAGCATATACACGGAGAGGATAGCTCATCTCAGGCCCCCATGTAAGCTAATCACGACACGACATCTACCGGCATTGTCATCGCACAGGCGGTTCCAACAAACAAGAATGAACACCACTAAGCCAAATTCTACAACAATCCCAGTACACACAGCTCAGGAGTGGAATGATGGGGGGAACCCAACAAAACGTAGAAAGCCCTCGAATTTGATATATCAAGAACCGCACATCTTCACAACAGCCACGTTAGAAAGTCCGCACGCATCATGGGAAACCACAAAAAACAGCTCAGGGACCCGTGACAGAGCATGAAACGAAGAACGTGGTTAAAAGCAAGAAACGCTGAGGAACGCATCAGAGAGATTCCCATCTAGACGAAGTCACCATCCTCCATAGGAGTGCTGATGTCCCTGTCTGTTTTGTCGTCATTTGCACAGGTCTGCAACGTTTCTTGCATCGCAACGCAGCATTTGAAAAACGGGAATCCGAAACCTACGAACGAAAAAGAGTTTTTCACTGGAACGCCTCAGATTCGGTTTCTTTTTCAAAGAGAAGGAACTCCCTCAAAGTATATTTAGAACCATCACCGGCACAGACCCAGCTAAGAATTCTCGACGCTCGACGCTTGGAAACCGATTCACTCGCACAAGAACAGCCAGAATCAAACACCCAACGAGGCTAAAAATCCGAACTTTCGAAAATCAAACAGCCAACGAGACTAAAAATCCAAACTTTCCCAAGATCAAACGCCCAACGAGACTAAAAATCCAAACTTTCGAAAGATCCCAACGAGACTAAAAATCCAAACTTTCGAAAATCAAACGCCCAACTTTCTACTCAAATTGACAAACTGATCAGACAACAAGACATCAAGCATGCACAATCTCGACCCCAATGCGGCGGCAACGAAGAACAGTCGGCGTTGCCGCACAGGGAGAAAGAGAGAGCAGCTCGGATTCGGATGGAATCGAGAGAGGCAAGGGGCGTTGAATATATAATGGCGAAAGGGGAGGAAAAATTAGGGTTTCGAGTTCGTTCTGGTGAAGTCCAGCTTCGCCGACAGAGGTCGACCCGGAACAACGGGCCCAGTTTGATCCAGGGCTGAGCATGGGCCGGGCCGGGCCAGTGCGGGCGGGCTTTTGCTACTTTTAGGCCCGGATAGAAGTTTTCGGGTTTAGGGAAATCTCATGCCAGTTTTAATTTGTTGGCCCAGCCCGGGCCCATCAGAGCCCGAAAATATTTGGGCTGGTCCGGGTTTTCGGGCCACCAGCCGTTTTGCTCGGCCCTCAGAACTTTAATAGAACACGGACAGAGGCCCAAGATATTTGGGCCGGTTGGCCCACTTGATACCTGATGTGCTGCTCGAGTTCAGTGATCTGGCTGAGCTGACCCAGTATTGGGTTTATAAGGAGAGACAAATTGTTAGAAGAATTAACGACAAAATAATTTCCGAATTTTGACTCAATGTACAATGTGATCTCTAAATTTTTGATTTTTTCAATGTGGTCTTTAGACATTTGGTATATGTTCAATCTAGTACAATGACTTAATGTTATCCTTGAATTTAAATTGAACATTTCATATAATTCATGGATTAGATCAAGCATGTATAAAAAATTCAAAGATTATGTCGGACAAATTAAAAGTTTAAGAATGATATTGCATATTAAGTTAAAATTCAAAGATCACATTGTACATATTAAAAATTCAGAAATTATATTGCACATTAAGTTAAAACTAAAAGACTAATTGTGTCATTTTTCCTTGATAAGAAAAGAAAATTTTGAATGGAAATAGAATATGACCCTCAAGTGGCCTGAGATCATTGCCCTTTTCAAATTACACACTACGGATGGACCAGGCCAGGCAGAGTAAGGTTCGGGCCATCACTCATGGTATAAAAGTGGGCTCTCGGTCTGGCCTAAATTCCCGCTCAAGCCCACCATGGATAATCGCATGATATTAAAAAGACGTAGCTTATCAAGTACCCGCATGATAGATAGATACTTGGTAGTCCATGAAAAATCACATCTTTAGATTCGAGGGTTGTGGGATGTAGACCTATTTTTCCGCCTACTATCAAGGGTGAGCTTCACGGCGTTCATTCATGGCATTCATACTATTTCAAACACCGTGAATATAATACTACGGTCAAATACATTTTAGGGATGATCGGTTTCAAGATGGGTAGATTCCACACCTAAAACCTATAACTTAGCTTGTTAGAACCGGTTCATAATTTTTAGAGCCTCGAACCTATCATGTTTGCCCTAAAACCAGTTCTGGAACCTAACCTGTTTTATTGTTTAGGTTCTAGGGTCTACTTGAGCACCTATTTTACCTTTGTTCATTTTTCACCGCAAAATGATATGAGCAATAAAACAATTTAAAGTGAAAGATGAATAATAAAAATCCCTATCTGCCGAAAGCAATAATCTATAATATGAACATGTAATTGCATACAATCATAAACGTTAAACAATTGAAACACCTAACATATAATATGAATTATAAAACTTCATCCCTTATTTATCATTAAAGAGATTGCTCCAAATCTTAATTACCAAAAAACAAAGCAAACAACATAATTAAATTTGCGATAAATTTATATAAAACCTCATCCTAGAGATTAGAATGAGAGAAATTAGGGTTTTTACTTTACCTCTCTCTTTTTCTTTTTTAAATTTTACAATAATTCCAAAACCAGTTCGATCGGTTTGGAACCCGTGTGGGTCTTCACTCAGGATTGAGAATCGGACCAATCCTCATTAGTTTCAATAGGAACTGGAAATCAAACTTATTTTGAGGGCGGTCTAATTTGATTTCTGAGTAGAACCAATTTGATTGTATTACAATAGTTGTATGACACATAAGTTTCACACATCAACGCTTAACTCTTTTCTATTGCGTAGCTAGACTTAAGGCAGCAATCACATAACCATCACATCTGTTCTCCAAACACAAAAGGGTTACATGGAACCAAGGAGATGATCCCGGGATTCGATCAACTTGTTAAGGCACGTATCACGTCGTCACGGAACAACGACGAGCTAATTCAAAGAACATGACGGAGTGTATTCACAGGACAGCTGAATCGAATGTCGTTGTCTCTGGCAAGTCATGGACAGGGCCTGGGTTTTGTCCAAAAGGGGGCGAGAGATCATACGCGACGAAGGCGGCATTGGCGCTGTCGTATCGTCACATAACCATCGCCGAATCCATCACCGATCACCGCCAAGGGCTGCAAGAAACGACAGAGCGTGCGCGGTTGTCTTGCAGTCGGAATGCATGGTAAGATGACACAAAGCCGGAACAGGTGTGCGGTAGGAACCGCTAAAGCTGAACTGGAACCGAGCGGTTGTCCTCCACGTCTTCTTCCGTCTCGCGTCCGAAAGCCGAGCATTTCACGGACGGTCGGGGTTCGCTTGCAGTATCTTTTATATTATAGTAATTATTGAAATTGTTAACCCTACTCCTGCCCACGGGGATGTAGCTCAGATGGTAGAGCGCTCGCTTAGCATGCGAGAGGTACGGGGATCGATACCCCGCATCTCCATTTTTCACTTTTTTTATTATTTTTTTATTATTGCTTTTTTAAGTCTTGATGCGGAGGAGACGGTCCGATGGATGTCCTGTTTTTCAGTTTTTGGTCTTGTGGTTTGACAGGGATATTGAAATCCAGTTCTTGTATTAGTTGCCTCATAACCGAGCCTTGAATTGACAATTCATGCCCAGGAGTTGTCTTCTTGGATTACCATTTCGTCGAAGCGAATCGATCCTCGACACAACAGCTCGGTGCTGTCTTCATGACGTGTTGTGTTTTCATGAAAAAGCAACGGTTGTCTTTGAAATCAAGGATGGCTTTGGAAAAGGAATGACCCATATGAAAAATTATAGTCTCTTGGCCCTATTTTCCTTCAATGGCAGGTGGAGAAAGGGTTCTTTTTTTTTTTTTTTTTTTGTCTCCAGGACTTTGACTTATCTTCCTAATCACGTCTGTAGAACATTAGTAGGAGAAGAGGGTAATAATCTTAAAAGAGAGGCCAAAGTAGAAAAGACAAAATGAAATAACCTAACATAATATATTAAATGATAATTTGAGCATGTCATGACGTTACGATCTTGTATAAGCTTTTTCAAAGAAAGAGACATAATAAAAGGAAAAAAGGGTTAATACCCTGAAAAACCCAAGACTGGTACACCTATAACAAGTTTATCCAAATTTTTTTTTTTACCACTAAAAACCCCAAATTAGTATATCTTTGACAAATTTACCCCAAACTGGTACACTTGTAACAAATTTGTCATTTGTTAATTTTTGTTAAATTTTATTGTCAAATTATTAAGTTAAATGACACGTGATAGTTGACTGTATACCAATTTGAGATTTTTCCCTCTGTTTGTCACAGTTTGCAATTTTTATGATTTTTCTTGTGGCATTAATCAAATTTAGCAGAAAGTATATTTGTTACAAATTTACTAGTTTTGGGTTTTTTGCGGTCAAATAAATTAGTTTGGGATAAATTTATCATAAATGTACCAATTTAGGGTATTTTATGGTCATTTGGAGTATATTTGTCACAGGTGTATCGGTTTAGGGTTTTTTTATGGTAAAAAAAATAGTTTGGATAAATTTGTCACACGTGGACCAGTTTGGGGTTTTTCAGGGTATTAACCCAAGGAAAAAAAAATGCGCATGCGAGAGAGAGATGTGACATAGAGAGATTAAAAGATAACTATGCATATTTTACTACGAATGATATGTCGAATGTCCCACCATTTGAGTTCAATTTTACTGAACAAGCCGATCAACATTCATCCCGTTCTTTTGGGGTTTTGCGTGTGCTGTCATAGCATTGAATCGCATGATCCAGTTATACTATACTAGATCCTCGCTAGATAGATCACACTATCGAGTATTTCTTTTTACGTATTTCTAATATCTATCCACCGCGGCGTGGTAAGCGATAAAGAACAGCGTTATCATCGTTGTGAGTGCGCTCTGCAACATATTCAGCTACCATTCTGGACATTTGAAGCAGATAAGGTCGTTATTCCGTTGGTCCAATTCGAAACCCTAAGATCAGGAAGATGTCTTGTGCGGTTACCTAATGTTGAAATAAAATAATGGCGTTCACGGACATTGGAATACGCAGAAGGCTGAAATCCATGCAGAGAAGCAACCAAAAACTAGGGAAAGCAAAAATGCTGGTATTAGCCTGAAAAGGCAACCCAAGAAGATCCACTTCACATGGCTTCGTCTGGATGCATGCATGTTGAGGCCCTTTTGGCAGACCCTCTCTCTCTCTGCTCGTTGCCCATGGATTTGGAACTTTCAACTTTCTCTTTATTTTCTTTATCTATTGGCTTCAACTTGACATATGAATGTCTGTGATATCCATTCCCATCATATCCAAAGAATTAACATTAATATTTCTGCACGATAATAGATTTTTTTAGCAAAAAATGATATTAGCCAAGGAGGGATGGACGGTGCCCTATTGTCTGGTCACTTGGTGCGAGGTGCAAGGTGCAATTTTTATGAATGACACACCGCGTATATGTGTATGAAATCCCTCTTAGAATTTCTTAATTCTGTCCTCCTTCGCCAAGAATTATTATGATAAGAAAGATATACGCGGAGTGCTTGAAAATCGAAGCTTTCTTCTTTCTTTTTGTGGTTTTTTACAGGAGTGAAGATGAGGAATGGCGCTAAAATGAGGATGATGCAATGAATGAGAGCTGCTGTTTTGTTGCTTCAATGCAGCAACATGCAGATATAGACATGCATCAGCCACGTGCTCGCTGGCTCTTCTTCTTCTCCTCCTCCTCCTTCAACCTCGCAGCTGCTGTGGAACAGACAACATTCAATGAATTAGGGCTTTTGGGTATTTTTCCTCCCCATACCTCTCTCCCCATTTCGTGCAGACAGGTAATAAATGCGGGTCAAGATTTTCACGCTCGCAGAATCGAAGAAGAAGAAGAAGAAGTTTTCTTCTTCATTTCACATCACGCCGCAGTGAGTCATCACATGGCCGACGTTGGGTCGGCTAGGGTTTCGAGGTGGGTGGGTCGGTCGGTCGGAGGAAGGACTGTCCTTGTTGTTGGACTAGATTTCGTAGGCTCATTTAATATATGTAATGACGTGCTTTGAACGTGTCTTTTTTATTTTGACTTGTTTAACTTGGTTTCGTGGTATTGCAAGCAATAACGAAAATTATCCAAAAAGTCCCCAATTTATTGTACGATGATCAATTTAGTCATACAAATTTTGATTGTGCCAATTTAATCCTAATTTTTTTTTAATAATTTACCAATTAAATCATTAACCTTTTAATGATTTATCGATTTAGTTATTGCAGCCAATTTGAACTATAATTTGCTAACATAGACATTGACTAGCTATAGGCCAACCTATGTCGCATGGCAACCGTTGACGTGGATAATGTTTACATTTTCTTTTCTTTTTCCCCTTTCATTTCCTTTTGCCTATGACCAGTACTATATCATGGCCATCGATTATCCACAGGTGAGGGTGTTATGGCCCTCACAAAGGTCGCAAGGGTGCAGGTGAGGGTGTTGTGGCCCTTGTTGAATTCTACAAGGGCTTGACCCTCATGGCATGGGCGAGGACCACAATGAGACCTTTGCCTAGGTTGTGAGATGAAAGGAAAAGAAAGGAAAAAAAGAAGAAGAAAATTTTAAAAAAGCAAAAAAAAGTCCACATCACCACCGATCACACCACCCACAATGGGCAACGACTGGATGACATATACATAAGTGATTACCAACTAAATTTAATAAATTTTCAAGAAGTTTAGGATTAAATTAACAAATCATCAAAAGTTTTCGTCATATACATTTGATAATTTGCCAATTTTTTTCAATACAATCGAAAGATTTAGGGTTGATTTGGTTGCCGTACAATTGGTTAAGGACTTTTTGAAAAATTCTCCCGTATGCAATGAGATTGCACTTTACTCATTTAAATTATCACAAGAAAAGTGAAAAATGTAACCAATTATGTTATTTCCTTATGTCACTTCGTCATTGGTTGGAAGTTTCTTGATTGTGGGGAAATCATTAATTAATAGGAATCTGTGTTATCAAAAGATGTTTTGTGATCATTTCTAGTACAAAATAATAAATATGTTTTACCCTTAATGGAGATAAACAAGTACACTTAATATGAAACCCTAATTAGTAAAATCCTCAAAAATGATTATATAGTGCTTGATGGATTTTTTTAATTAGAGTTCCATTTATTTCGCGAAAAATGAATGATTTGAAAAATATTTTTCTAAAAACTATCACTTATAAAAATGAATAAAAAAATTATTACATTGTCCGCTAAAGTATTTAGACATAGATTGTTATCGATAATAAAAACATTTTCTATTGACTGCTTATTTTAAGTGAAATAAATAATCATTTTCAAGAAAATATTTTCCAAATCATTTCTTTTTTTTACAAAATAAACAAAGCCAAAGTATCTGTGTATTTTACGTGTATATGCTATAGTTAATGTCTCCCTATATGTAAATAAATGTATGCTGTTCATGATTTTCTGGAATAGTTAGCTTCCTCACAAAAAGTTGGAACTCGAAATGCATTGGAAAAGGCTGGAAGTATCTGTGCTTAGGGCATAGGAAATGTAAGTCTGCGGTCCATCGGCTATAACTGTCTCTGGGGAACATAAGGGTTGGTTCTCTGCCGACACCTCTTCTCATGGCGGCGAGGTAAAAACTCTTGGCATGATGAAGTTTGAGCAGCTATGATATCGAAGAGATCGTGTTGTGTGAAGACAGAGAAAGCTGTCTTATGCATCAGATAATGCTTTTGTAATGACTGGGGCGACGAACACGGGGAATAGTCACCGGGGCTAGAGGATCTAAGCGGCTCTTAACATGCTTCTAGGATGGCAAATGGGGTCTAATTGAACTGAACTTTACATCAAACATAGACAAAAATGATTATGGAATATATATGTGAAAATTGGAAGTAATACATGGAGGCGTCTTTTGACTGATGGCAATGCTTAGTTTTTGAATTCCAAAGTTAAATCTTCTTAGGTGGGAGCACTCCTAAAATGGGTGACCTCCTGGGAAAGTGCCCTACTTGTTTGTTAAAACTACTAGGCTCGGTATAAGACGGATTAAACCCGGTATGAGATAGTAATCCAATATGAGACAGGCCAAAACAGATGATATTTAGGTTACTTTGAAATCCAACAGCATTGCAATCACCTCTTGTTTGTAGTCAAGATGCTGTAAAAGTGGGACTCTTTTTCATGAGATTGCTTTGGAACGATAAGTGAACTTTTGCACAGCTTTTTACCTCTGAGGAAGGAACTGCACAAGAAGGGGAGCAAAACCAAGAAAGAACCAACCAACCCCGCAGAACGGTCCCTTTCTGACCAATTTATGAATGGGATCACATGAATGCAAATCATCAACATGTAATCATCCGAGAGACCACCGTAACCACGTGGTCAGAAAAGACGTAGCACTCGTTTTGGCACAGACAAGAACAACCATCGCACTTGGCGGTTTCAGGTCCCCACCTCAACGAATACAGGATTAAAATAAAAAATAAAAAAGGGAAAAGGAAAAGAGAGGAAAAGAGACAGTTGCCTTGGGAAGCGCTTCCTGCAACTCCAGCAGCACTTCTATATAATTCCCTTCTCAACCCTCCTGTTTTGCTTCACAGCACACCGACTGCTCCTCCTCCCTCCTTAGTCCATCAGAATTCAGCAGCCTCTCTAAGGTTTGTCCCTTCCCTCAAGACACCTTAATTAGCTTAGTTTTACGTGAATGCTATCTAACCATCCTTTTTCTGCATGCACAAACAGGCAGGGATAAGGAAAAAGAATGGCTTTTCTTGGGGTGCTCTTGGTGGGATTGCTCTGTTTGGGCTCATCTGCTCATGGATATGGTGATGGCTGGATCGATGCGCATGCAACCTTCTACGGCGGTGGCGACGCTTCCGGCACAATGGGTACTTAACTGGTTCTTTTAAATATGTTCAATTTTGGCGAAATAATCGGTTATGTAGCCGAATGTAACAGGACATAACTCTTTACACGATGAGTTCTAGTCATTCTGCTAATGGTCGCACATGAAGATTTTATTAGCGCTGGTCGATCCATAAAATCAGCCCTGTGGGCTTAAGTCATACACGTATTGCATTGCATTAGTTTGATGAGAGCCATTTGACAAAATTGAAACGATATACTGAGGCAATAAATTCAATTTGGCAATGCTTTCTGTTGTGGCAAGGCGGGGCTTGTGGCTACGGGAACTTGTACAGCCAGGGCTACGGCACGAACACAGCGGCCCTGAGCACTGCCCTGTTCAACAGCGGGCTGAGCTGCGGGGCCTGTTTCGAGATCAAGTGCGTCAACGACCGACGGTGGTGCAACTCGGCCTCGATTGTGGTCACCGCCACCAACTTCTGCCCGCCGAACAATGCGCTCCCCAACAATGCCGGCGGCTGGTGCAACCCACCTCTCCATCACTTCGATCTCTCCCAGCCAGTGTTCCAGCAGATTGCCCAGTATAGCTCTGGGATTGTCCCTGTGGCTTATAGGAGGTTGCCAATTTATCATGCTCTGTATTAATTCATTTTCATTCCGTGTCAAAAGTTATGCGAGCTTTGATTTTAAAATTGAATTCATGATGTAACACATAATTGCATAGATATACTAAACAATTGAAGAATTTATTGGCACAGCTAATCTTTTCAATGTTTCATGTGGTAGGGTACCATGTCAAAAGAAGGGAGGCATCAGATTCACCATCAATGGTCATTCCTACTTCAACTTGGTCCTGATCACCAACGTTGGAGGTGCAGGGGACGTCCGCTCTGTTTCCATCAAGGGCTCGCGGACCGGCTGGCAACCCATGTCCCGGAACTGGGGCCAGAACTGGCAGAGCAATTCGAACCTCGACGGACAGAGCCTCTCCTTTTCGGTCACCACCAGTGATGGCCGGACTATGGTCTCCAACAACGTGGCGCCCCCCAATTGGTCCTTCGGCCAGACCTTCGCTGGCCGGCAGTTCGTGTGAATTTGAGCACGATGTCTAGTCCCTCCAGGCTTCGCTAGTAGTTTAGGGTTAAATCAGGACAAGAATTGTGTAGTTAGTACTAGAAGCCCATAGGGGGCAGTCATGCAAATTAAGACATGATGACAGGTTTATTTTAGGATGGCCTTTATCATGTGACAAATAAGGCTTTGTCTATTCAGTTCTGGTCAACTTTGAGAACAGAACTGAACAGTAAAGATGGCTGTGGTGGGGGTGCTGAGTAATGTTACCACCCTTCATGAGTCAACAGTCTTTTCATTATCTGGTTGTGTTGTATTGTGTGTCATCCACTGGTGAAGTTACCGTGGATGGCGCATTGTAATGAGCCTATTGTTTTTGCAATTTCAAATGTCGAGTCATGGTTTGGTGAGCACTGAACTGTAAAAGCCAGCTCTTGGTTTATGGCTGGTCAGTTTGGAATATTAGTTATGGTCTCTCTCTCTCACTCTCTCCATGTAGCCCTAAAATGACATGTCAAGGGCTCCAAAAGAAGCATACATTAGCCCAGCAAACGCGTTCTGCTACTACAATCAGCCCAATCTTGAATTTGGGGTTCTCTCTCTCTCTCTCTCTCTCTCTCTCTCTTTCGCAATAAAATGGCATATCAAGGGCTCCAAAAGAAGCATATATTAGCCCAGCAAACAGTTCTGCTGCAACAATGAGCCCAATCTTGAATTTTGGGTTCTCTCAGCCCAGCATTTCCAAATTATCAAGAAAAGTCAAGCCATCAAATTTGGACTTATGGACTTTTCTTGAAGCATGGGCTTTTAGTTCAGTGCAAATATTGTTAATTTTCATGATATCTTGGAATCAAGAAATCTAAATCATGTGTGGCACAGAAGCGGCCCCACGGAATCTTTCACATCCAACAGAAGCAAAGAAACAGATCAATGGAGATATTGCAATCAGATAAACGGATAAGAGCCAAGCCCTGCCATTGGTCGATCCCCCACCCGCAGCCCATCTCAGCCGTTGGGTCCCCAACGCCACCGAAAACCAACCGTCCACTTTCAACGTTGCACGAGAGCCACATGAATTGCTACGAAATCAAATTACAAAGGGCATGCAAAAACAGGCATCTTCCTCTCAAGCTCCTAAAAACTCCCAACTCTCATTTTTAGCTCAATACACACAGCCCTTGGGTTGGAGAAGAAGATGGCCACGGTCACCACACAGGCCTCAGCCGCTGTGTTCCGGCCTTGCGCGTCGAAGACCCGGTTCTTGACCGGCTCGTCAAGTAAATTGAACAGAGAGGTCAGCATCAAGGCCTTGCCATCCACTTCATCCCCTGCTTCTCTCAAAGTTGAGGCCAAGAAAGGGGAATGGTTGCCTGGTCTAGCCTCACCAGGTTACCTCAATGGAAGGTACTAATTCGACTGTATAAGCTTCCATAATCTTTCATTCCTTGTAAGATCTCCCAGAAGTACATTATATTTAAGTGCTAGATCATTATCATATTGTAATCTGCGAGGACAGTCTCGTCTTCAGTTCACACGGGTCCAATGATTTTTTTTTTTTTCAGTGTTACATGACAAATTATTAAATATATGATGCATTGGCCATGTGGCACTAAGTTAAGTGAAAAAAAAAAAAGTAGCAGCAATTCAACCTTTCGAGTTTTGCATGGGAGAGACATGCCATAGAAAATCAAATTATACAGATTAAAAGGCAAGATGTCTATAGTATAGTTATAAAGAACTTTGTTCGGCTTGAGAAAGTTGCTGTCCCTTAATTCAGATTGAAAATAGTTCCTGGAATTAGAGATCCAACTATCAGGGGATTCAAAACTCATAGATGTCTATGTTCAGTCTTCCGGGCGACAATGGGTTCGACCCGCTGGGTCTTGCTGAGGACCCGGAGAACCTGAGATGGTTTGTCCAAGCGGAGCTCGTCAACGGCCGGTGGGCAATGCTCGGTGTTGCAGGGATGCTGCTCCCGGAAGTCTTCACCAAGATCGGCATCATCAACGTGCCCGCCTGGTACGACGCTGGGAAGGCTGAGTACTTTGCATCCTCCTCAACCCTGTTTGTGATCGAGTTCATCCTGTTCCACTACGTTGAGATCCGGAGATGGCAGGACATAAAGAACCCGGGATGCGTCAACCAGGACCCGATCTTCAAGCAGTACAGCTTGCCCCCTAATGAAGTGGGCTACCCCGGTGGCATCTTCAACCCCCTCAACTTCGCTCCCACTCTTGAAGCTAAGGAGAAGGAGCTCGCCAATGGTGAGAGTTTTCAAAACAGCATCAGTGCTCGCAGGGTTACGACACATGAATTTTCACTTGATTTCTAACAAACTTGTCTCTTGATTGGGTTTGCAGGGAGATTGGCAATGTTGGCATTTTTGGGGTTTGTGGTGCAACACAACGTGACAGGGAAGGGACCATTTGACAACCTATTGCAGCACCTTGCAGACCCATGGCACAACACCATAGTCCAAACACTCAGGGGCTACTAAGTACATTTCTAGGGCAAAGAGAGAGAGAGAGAGAGAGAGAGAGACCAGTTTGCTTTTCCTGGTTTGTTTAGCATGATGATCAGATGGTGTTTATGAGTGATATATATTGGACATCTGTGTAAAAAGAATTCCTCTGTACAAGGTGACTGATCTAGCAATCAATCTTTTCATGCAAGGGTTTTTTCAATACCCAATCTAAGGCCACCGGCCAAGTCATCAAATGAAAAAAGAGTGTTACAATCAGAACAAGAAACAGGGATGATGAATTTATGCATCCTTACATTCATTCTTTCTGGCAAATTTTCATTTACAGTGAAAAAGAGAAATTTCTTCGGGATTGGTATACAACGGAGAAATAGGGATGAATTGGAAAAACCATCCCACCTACAAAGTGTATGAACCTGTGCTCCTATATTGTGTCTTACATTATTTACAAATCCTGCAGCTGAAATTACAAAAAGGACTGCCGCCACGTGATATCTTGGGTTTCTCTTCATGAAACAAGTTTCCATCTCATATCCGTGCACTTCAATCCAGCATCAGAGTACTTTTTTGGAGAAAAACTTGAACTCTGATGCAAATCGATATGCCTTCAGCCACCAGTCTCAGTATAGGAGAAACAAGGCAGACTTGTGAACATCGTCAATCGGATTGCTGCAAGGTAGTAAAGAGAAGAGTTATAGCCGAGGTTCACGATAGCCAAATAATAATTGTAAGTATTTGAATAGAGAGAAATGATGGACAAAGAGAGGTCATCTCTATTGAACACAATGACGCAATGTAGAGTTGCTTGACTTATCCCAGGTGACAAAGGCACTAGCAAAAAGACACAATTCTGATTGCTAATAACACATGACCTGACTGGGTGTATATGCCTACGTATATGCACACACGACTTGAGAAAAATTGAGATTGATGGGCACACGAACTTGCATTTTCAAGCAAATGAAGAGTATATACAAGATGCGTTATTGGAATGAGACCAAAAATACAGAGAAACAGATGTATAGATTGAGCCCAAATGTTACTAGTGTGGATGGAAACTTTAAAATCTATTTCAGCAAATTGCAAGAAAATCTAGACCAATACAAAGGAAGCACATTGTGTAACGATTCATCTGAATAGCAACTATAAGAGTTGGACTTGAGTAGAACAAAATGATCAAATGACTCACCTGATTGAAGGTGTTTCCGTTATACATAGCAATTCCACAGGGGGCAGGAGCTGAACACCAAGAATGATGCCCATTGTCATATATTGGCCTCTGGAGTTCAATATTGCTTGTAACTGGATAATCTATGGGATGTCCTTGTAAGCTCATTTCTATCTCTTGTTCCATCTTATTGCTTGCGACTTGATAATCTACGTGGTGTCCTTGGAAGTTCATTGCCATCTCTTGTTTCATTTTCCTATCCTCTGGTAAAGTTAGGTTGCCATATGGAGCATATGGATATTGTTCACCAACTTGGAGACTCAAGCATCCATTCCTGTTCAACTCATTCAAAATACAGCCTTCTTGTACCATATTTTGAACTTGCCCTAAATTTCCTATATCAGGGTGCCTATCCACTCCAAAGTAAGCAGAGCACCCTGGGAGGGAGACATCCGTGGAGCCGTCAATGGGTCTGCGGAAATGTCACATCAAGTCCTTGGGTAATGGATTTTAACTAACTCATACCAGATAACTTCATCAAATCATTCAGCAAATACAAATCTAGATCCTGAATTTCAACACTAGCATCAGAGATGATACCTCGTTGGTGAAGTTCATAAATCATGCACATTCACAAGACAAAAAATATTGTTGGCTAGGCTTCTAAATTTACTTGTAAAGAAGAGACTCACCCTTCAGGAAGATAGTGAGGGTCGTTTTGGAATAGTAAGTGTTGGTTCTCATTCATTGGAAGCCAGGATAAAGGCTGTGCTTCTGGCATCCCACCCATAATGAAAGGTAAAGGCATAGCATTTTCAAACTGTGACAGAAATTACTTTGTGTAAGATTACAATGAAACCAACATATCTCTGACAAGTCAGCAGTGCAAGGATGTAAAGAGCGCATCCCTCATTCAAAAGTATAAGAAATCAATACACCCGCATGCACTCACAGGTGTGCACTCGCACAGAAATTCCATTGCATTACAAACTTGTTACCTGATTTGTCCGCTCCAATGACATAGTTTGATGCTTTCCAACATTTTCCTGGTGAGAAGATACAAGTACTTTTGTATAAAACCACCGTTTGTTAAAACATAATTGGCCAAAGGTCATTCTAATTTAGAGTCTCAAAATTCTGTTTTCTCCCGATAGCTTTAGTTTTGGAAAGTTCAAATTTTTTCTTTCCTTTTTGCCAAAAAAACGACACTGCATAATATGGAAAATAAGCATTTTAAATGCAAGGTGAGTGACTGTAGCCTAGAAAATGATTCAGACTTTGTAATCTAAGCAATATACCTTATGTTGTTGGATGTGGTTTATAGAGGCTCTAAGTGAATCTTCCATCTGCCTGAGTTGTTCTATATCATCAATCTTCTCCGGATTCCTCCAGCAGCTGAAACAGTGGCACAGAGGAGTGGACTTAGCAAAATGAAAATACACAGATTTTCTTTCATGATCTTTCATGATGTTGCAACTTGTTGTGATCCATACTCAAATATTAACTAAGTACCCAACCAGGTAGAAAGATCAAGCTCACCACATTTGCCATCTGGATGTTAACATCTCATCTAGATACAAACACAAACATCCTACGTCTGAGGGATGTGAGTAGGTTTCCACATCACTCACCTGCTTTTTTATATACATGGTAAATTCATTCAACTATGATTTCATTGAAAAATTCGATACTCTACTTATGACTATGATTTAACAGGTCAAACAATGACTGAAGCAATACACAATAATTAATATTATGATAGACTAAAGGAAGACGATAGCAGCAATAGGATCCAACATGTGGGCGTCACCCAATAATTATCAACTTGGATAAAAGTGGAACAGATACTTTAAAACAAAAAGCTCCAAATTTTGCACCTCAATCTCTTTTGCGTTTCAGCTAGCTGACTCTGCAGCAGCCTTACTTGATTAGTCATTTCCTGTACACAGCATTTACAATCAAGTAAGTTTATTTATGCAGTAGGCGGTGCAGAGAAAATTCCAGCACCTCACGAATACCACTAATGCTAGCAATGACTTGATACCTCAACTGTTTGATTGCTGCAAAGAGAATGAAACAACAAAATCATTACTACTCTCTTAAGTATTATGCAGACGATATTCCGCACACTTCTCAAAAGTAATTACGAACCTTGTACCAAGGAAGTCTTGTATATTGACATCATGATCCAACTTCTTAAAGGTTTTCTTCAGAACCTACATATATACAAGATAAATTGGAGGATGAACAAATTTGACCCACAAAAGACAGCACCTTTTATCTTCTAGGGAAGTTGATTGTGAAAAGTCTTACTTCAAGGCTCTCCAACTTCCTGTCCAGTTGGGGGAAAAATCATGATAAACTAGTTAGATTAACATAGCTAGGTAAGACGAAAATCCAAAAAGAAGAAAAACAGTGCATGAATGCCACCTTTTTGCCCTTTCCTGAGGAGTTAATTGAGCAAACTTCGCAATGACCTCATCGATGTTGCTGAAACCAAAGGCATGCAGCAAGTTTTTCAGCAGATAATGATAAGCAGTCATGATGCCACGTACTTAACACTTCAATCACATTATTATTTTCCAAAAGAAGGTACACTTGCAATCCATAAACTATTGCTTCATAAATCACACATAGCCTTCACTCTCCATTATGCTCAAATTTCAGAGACTTGCCTCACAGCAGAATACCATGTCATTTGAAATAAACATGAAAATGAAACGGCCAATAAGGATCCTGACAATAAATATCTCGAAGAACCAAGCCAGTGTAAAATTTAAAGACAACAACTTTATAAAGAAAAATGCATTTTCTCTATAAAAGTATCAGGCTATGAATGAGAACAATTTATCACAACCAGATTCATAGGGTCAAACGTTATTGCAGCTACAATTAAGTTCAAATGAAAATCTTGTATGAGATGTAGGCTTTGAGCAGCCTTTAAACATAGATAATAGTTACTTACCCAATGTGAAATGAAGAGAGAAATTGTATCAAGATGCATGCAGGATGGACATTTTCCAATGTGCAACCACCCATTTCTACTCTAACTACATAACATTCCTTTTGGCTCAATTTTGACAAGTTATATAGACCCATTAGATGGATGCATCCATGTGAAGTGCTAACATAATCTTGACAAGGTCATACTGATAGAACACATAATTGAAGCACCATGCTGATGCCCATTAATCTGAAGGATGACCAATCATCTAGAAAGACTACAATTGCTTTTAAGATTACGTTGTCCACTTTTGACAAATGTTAGCATACACCAAAAACTGAAAGACTAACAAGGAAAAAAAGTGCAAACATCATATGACCCCTAGTTTAACACAACATAATGAGTTAATATTACCAATGATCCATGTACTTTTGCCTGAAAATCATAATTGCCCCCTAACTGTTTTTTTTTTTTTTTCCTTTTTCACTACCATCCCTCTATATTTTTAAAGGCACACCGGTCATGGTAAATCAGGCTAATGACAGAAATTTGCCTATTGGCGCTAATGCCGTTAGAAATTTGCTGCGTGGATATTTTTCCCTTGACAATCTCTCTCTCTGCACTTAACTTCTTCTTCTTCAACTTAAAACCCACCTAATCCAAACCAAAACCCACATAATCCAACACCTCCAAGAATGAAAAACCTCTGACTAGTAAATACTTGCTCACGATCATGAGTCGCTACCATGATCGCAAGCACAAAGCTCAAGCAGCCATGGCTCTCAAGCTCAACAAAGCATGAGCGGCCATGGCTGTGGGTGCAAAGATCGGGCACCCTTGGCCAGGAGCTCACGGAAGCTTGAGCACCCTGGCCCTGAGCTCAATGAAGCTCAACCAGCCATGACTGCATTTAATTTTTATGTTGCTGATGTGGCACCTGTTGCGCCACCTAAAAGAAGCTTTGCAAATTATGATAGGATAAGTATACTCAAATGTCAAAAATCAGCAATCTGCTTGACCATGTCAATAAAAAATGATTGGCAATAGAAAAGGTATAACGATGGACTAATGTGAAGCATTTCAAGTAGTAGAGGGATGGTTTTGAACCGGAAAAGAGTAGATGGACCACTTTGACTTTCGGGCAAAAGTACAGTGATGCCTGGTGATATTAACCTCAATATGACCGATGAAGGTGGGACTTTCTATTTATCCAGAAAAAAAAAGGAGATAAAATGTTCCAAGATCCAAGATGCAAACCACTAGGTTCTAAACATCAAATATGGTAGAACATCTAATTATGCAACCGAATCTGCTATTGATGAGAGAAACTACAAATGATATTGGTCCCTAGAGTACCTGCGTTCTCCATGAAACAATGTGGGCTTATCAGTTGGAGAGAACATCAAGAGGACAATGTCGATGTCGCACAATATGGATAATTCCCTCGCTTTCTTCAAGATGCCAGTTCTTCTCTTTGAGTAGGTCACGTGCCTGTTGCTACTGTTCTCAAGTCTCTTTATCTTTAGCTTAACTCTACCCATCTGCAAATTAACCAACAGGACCTCAAAAAATTCTTCCTTTACATTATATGCTTGCAAACTTCAAGGAACCCTCTAATTCAATAATACCCCAGATTCCTATTATCTACCCTGAAGAAATAAAATTATCCCACAAACGCATCATTCATTGCTCAGATCAATACAGGTTAAGCTAGCTCCTAACATCTAAAAGTTCCCAGTATAGCCTCATACATGAACGACAAATTTGAAAAGAAGCCTATAAGTACTAACGCTCACGGTCTTGAAAGAAATCTCCCTTTCCCTTTTCCGATGCAATACTTTACCTTGACTACGAAAACCAACAACTTGTGATCATAGAAAGAAAGAGCCCGTCGACACGAATCTCTAGAACGCGGAAGATAGCATCCGGACAACTATGAATTTCCCCTTCTTCTTCCTTCTTCTTGCGATCTCCACTCGAGAGGAAATTAATTGCCCGAAAAGATTCGAACCCTGTTTTCCTCTGTCGCGGAACTCTCGAAAGATCACGAGCAACAGCGAACCCAG
Organism: Eucalyptus polyanthemos subsp. polyanthemos; assembly: GCA_017140185.1. Lineage (NCBI taxonomy): Eukaryota > Viridiplantae > Streptophyta > Magnoliopsida > Myrtales > Myrtaceae > Eucalyptus > Eucalyptus polyanthemos. The sequence goes on along the minus strand of CM029458.1, from coordinate 6,777,335 downwards.
AACAAGAAAAGCACACGAGAGGGGATGGATACGTGGGTCTGTCGATCAAGAAGAGGGAAAGAAGAGCACCAAGAAAGCTTCAGCAAAAGATAAAGACACAGGCACAGGCACAGGCACAGGCACGGGATTAATCCAAATTCCCAAACGAAATGCATCCCCAAAAAAGAAAAGAGAATGGGAAGGAGAAGATGGAAGAAGAAGAAGAAGGAGAGGAAGAAGGGAAATGGGTGTTGCAGCTTACAAGATTTGCAGTTGAAGGGACAAGCTGGGATTTCGGTCGTGGGAACGAGCCGAGCCAACCAAGTTTGTTTCGCAGAGCGCGAGCGCTCGCGTGCGTGCGTCGGTATATAAAGAGAGAGGAGAGAGAGAGAGAGAAGAGAGAGAAAGGAGAGAGATGGAGGTTTTACTGTCCGAGCGGGCGGATGAAGAGAACGGGATCCCCGCTGGAACGAATTCTGACGGTGACAGTAATCCCCTCTCCCCTGTTTACATGCGACCGTTGATGGCATCTTCTCGAAAAACGAGGGGAAAAGAAAATCCTACCTTGGACTATAAAAAAAAAGGGATAATACCCTAAAAACCCCAAACCTAGACACTTCATGACAAATTTACCCAAAACTATTTTTTTTACCACAAAAACCCCAAACTGGTATATTTTTGACAAATTTACCCCAAACTAAGTACACTCGTGACAATTTTACCTTATGTTAGTTTTCGTTAAATTTTATTATCAAATTATTAAGTTAAATAACACGTGACAGCTTAACCAATATACCAATTTAGAATTTTACGTTCCGATTGTCACAGTTTACAATTTTTATGATTTTTTTACGGTATTAATCCAATTTAGTATAGGGTATATTTGTCATAAATTTACCAGTTTAGGGTTTTTTGCAGTCGAATAAATTAGTTTGGGGTAAATTTGTCATAAATGTACCAGTTTAGGGTTTTTTATAGTTAGTCGGGGTAAATTTATCACAGGTTTACCAGTTTGGGGTTTTTCATGGTCAAAAAAATAGTTTGGGGTAAATTTGTCACAAGTGTACCAGTTTGGGGTTTTTCAAGGTATTAACCCAAATCTCTTGTCTCTTGCATTGTCCGGATGGAGGATCAGAGGTTTTTACTGTCTGTTGAAATTTATGGAGGGCAGGGAGGGACTACCCATCACACCTTGTACTAGAGGGCGATCGGTTTCCGATTTGGAATCAGAACTTGACCTTATAATAGTCGGCTCCAAAGAGTTAGAACCGGCCCGAATTGTCTTGTCCGAAAAGATCAAGTTTTTCTAATGAAGTATCATTATTGCACTATATATTGGTCAAGGGGTTGTATTGTTATTTCTTCATGTTTGAAACCGTGTTTGATTTGTCATACGTGCAAAAGTGTTTGTTTTTATTATAAAATGTTATGCATATTCACCAAAAATAAAATCCTTCAATTTACCACGAAAATGAGTTTTTTAGCATAATCCAACACACATTTACTGTATTATTAGTCTTCTCTATCATATTGATCACCTGTTATACATGCATTTTAATTATGTGTGATGCATATTTAAATTGGCGAACATTGGGACGCTAGTTCCTAAGTAGGTTTCGACCTTGAAATCTTGACCAGTTTTTCCTAGAATCAAACTGAACCAGCTAATTTGGTTCGTTTCCTGACTAGATATAGACCCTATACTCACCTCTACATTCTACTATGTGGGCAAGATTTCTAGGTTTCATATAATTGTGCGACCCGTACCTTATTCTTGCTAAAATCACATACCATTGTGCATTCCATGCGTGAAATTAGTGGATGTCATGTGTTTTGTGTTGCTAAATGATGCATTTCGTAAGAAATTGTGTATGTAAAGGTTCTTATCTGAAGAACAAAGCATGAAAGAACCACCCCTTTCAGTACAAAGATAGTCCACAGAAAAGCCATGACAGACTTATAGTACTATCTAAGGTATATCGAGATTAATTTGCGGCCTAGTGGTCATGGTTGGGGTCGGAGTCGGAATGTGAATTCGTCCGATCCTTGGCAATTGCCAAGGCAGAAAAGATGAACTAGGAAACAAGCATCGCTTGATCCATGATTCTGCAAACATGAAGCATTTCTTGATTCTATGGGCGTCATCAAATACGAGTTCAGTTCACTCCTCTTCAAAGTTGATCAAGGATTGGAAAGCAGTGAGAACATGTTTCAGACTCAGATATGTTCTAAGAGCATAAAAAGATTCGATAGGCGAGAACGAACACCAACCCACAGAAGACTCACGAGCATTGCAGTATCAATGATGACCCCGAAAACAAACTTGCAAGACCACTTCCAAAAGCTCTCTCCACAATCCAGCATCCGAGTGACAAGGCAATTTGAAAAAACGTAAATGCTTTTCAGTTTATTCTACCGGTTTCGAATTCAGAAAGTCTAATGACTGAGTTCAAGTTACAATGACAGTTGCAAATCTCAGTAGATCGAAAAGAATAATACAATCGGAACTCGTGCATTAGGAAGATCTATAAATAGTTTGGTAGAAGAAACAGCATCATTAAATTGTCATGGAGATGAGAAACAAGCAAGAGACTTCGAAGACTCTAATTCGCATAATGCTGATTCTATTTCCTGTGCCGTCAGTAGCCTGGAGGAGGGGGAAAACTTTGTACTCCGCCTGGATTGAATTGCTTCCAACTCCTCAGATTCCACAGAAAAATGGGTTCCGAGTGCCCTTATTGTTCTGTCGATGAAATCTGACCTTGATATGTAGTCCTTCATGCGACATATAAATTCCAAATGGTCCCTTGCCTAAAGAGGAAGCATGCAGCTCAATTTAGTAATCCAATTGCTTCTATTTAGAATCATACCCTCATAGAACAAGCCAGCAGCGTAAGTGAAATTATATCGGAAAAAGTAAGACAATCATTCGCAGAGTCTGCCTAGGAATGGGGGGAAATAATGGCAAATGTTTCAAAAATTGACTTGTTGCAGTTTCGACTTATTTTCTTTGATGTGGCTAAAAGTGTTTGGCAACCAAGAATAAATTTGAATTATTCTTTGGTCCAGCCTGGATGTTCTGGTTATTGGGCTGACAGGAGAGCAGATTGAGAAACAAGAAATTGAGTGAATACTTAGCATACTGATCGATACTCAGGAGCACGTGAAGGAAGCTTCAGATAAGCCATGTTTCTGATCTCGTAGTCCCACAAGAAAGATGTGTGATGGATCCACCGGCCTTTGGTGATGGATTGTGCATTCCCTCCAAATTTGCGATTGCCAAAAACGTAATCTAGAATCAGTAGAGGCATGCACTATTAGAGTTTAATAAGTTCTTCAAATAAAACTTTCACCCATGTAGATATTTAGCTAGTCATTTAACCACCCCAAAAGGGGGAAAAAAAACCAAAAACCTCATCAAAGAGAAAAGAATAGAACTTCTAACTGCACCAGTAAGTATTAACAAACTTTGCATTGTAATTGATGTGCTGAAAAATAACACTCCATGATATCAAAAGTATCCATGACATTAGTGTCAAATATGACTCATCGCAAGGACATTTGGGAGAGGTTGAAGAACATTTAAAAGCTAATACATCATCAGAAAGGTTATCTCAAAGGAGACTCTTGCTATATCATGGACAATATTAAAGCCTTGAAGCATAGGAAGTTAAGGTGACTAATGGCTTGTTTGGTAACCATTTGTTTCTCTTTTTTTTTTTGGTGAAGTTTTTTTTTTTTTTTTTGTTCTTTAGTTCCACAGAACAGAAAAAAAATTCATTTGATAAAGTCAACTAATTTTTCTATTCCGGAATAGAAAAATTGTCAGGGATTAGATTTAGAACAGAAAAAAAAAGAGGAAAAAAAAATCTACTTCTTTGTTCTCGGAAATGGAAATGGAAAAACTATTTCTAAGGAGCAAAAATGTTACCAAACACACCCTAATTATTTGTATATGCTTACACATCTTTGAGTTTGGTCCTCTTATTACATCAGACTTCTGTAATCAAAGTGCACTGAACTTTGAGCCAAGGCTCAAATTTCTTGAGAGACACTTACCTCAATCTAACTAGGGATAAACAAGAGCAAGAAATTCATTTTCTCATTCAAAAAGAATAGAAAGGAAAACAAAGTAAACAAAAGATAGACACCAGATTATAATAGTAACTATTCCAGTCAAATGTTTGTCATCATGACAACCCTCGGCAACAAGATCATATTAGAACCCTCCAAGTCAGGCCAATGAGTAAGACGAGACGTTTGCAGTCAAGGAAAGAAGCAATATCGGAACACAGCCTATTTTGAATGGTCCATGATAAAAAAAAAGAAAAAAAAGAAAAAAGAAAAAGTAGTACTATGTAAAAAAACTAAATTGTCCATAAATTGAAAAGGCAAACACGACACAATTCCATTTGACAAGCAATACAGGAGAAATTGGGCATATTGGAAGTTTTGAGAGTGAATACCATTCTCACGGAGGTGGAAATCGCCAGTTCCATGGAACACTTCATTGTAGATTAGGCTGCTCCAAGACATGATGGGTCGAGGATATGGCTGCAATTCAGGGACAGCATCCTTGTTGCATATGAAAGTAACAAAGATTGTCCCACTGTCCACAATGACAGTGCCTCCCCCAGTGAACCTTTTGATGACAGGTACCTGATCGTGTAACACTGGTTTAATTTCAAGCAGTTCGGCAGGTTTCCTATGCAAAATATGCATGTACTCTATTAAATTTTATTATATCCAAGCAGAAGACATCTCATCAACGTATAAAGCATGTATAAATCACAACATTGTGCAAATGTGCACACAGTTTCATAGTCACATGTGTCTTAACTTTATTTTCACAGCATGGGCAAATTAGCGTCAGAAGGCAGAGTGGGTACCACATGTCTAACTAATGAATCAATGCCAATATCTGATTAATGGCAGCATACTTGTTAACATAAGATTTTTGCTTAAAAACCAAAAAGTAACCCATCTGTCTCAGAGACATGGGAAGGAATTTTACTCTCCTTCTGGCTCCATTTCTTACACTCCACATGATGGAAGGCTCTACATTAGAACAACCCAAGAAGTTCTTGCTTTCAGAAGGCCATGTTTTTTTTTTTTTTTTTTTTTTTTTTTGATAGAAATGAACTAGAATTACGTGTTCTGTCTCTTCCATACTTCTAACGCTCACTGCTCAGAGTCTGAATCTCGAAACAAAAATGCTGCCAAACTCACCCATAAGTGTTATCAGAACGTTATCAATACAAATCTAAGCATGCAGACAGATTAACAGGCCATACAACATGAATGAGCACCCTGTAACCTATCAACACTTCAAATGCTTCGAGAAAGATAAAGTACAACCACGCACCAAGCCTTAACTGAGAAACAAAAAAGGTCAGGCACAAGCTTGTTCACATTCATGATTAAAAGTCATACTAATTTGGAAACATCTTGTAACTATGTCTAAGTGTTAGAGATTCACCAAGTCCAACGGGACGTTCCATGGTGATAGATCAATGTTAGGGTGAAAACAGGATCTGAGCTCATTATACTCCTAAAAACGCTGCCACAGGTGGCTAGATAAATCATAGAACAATTTAACATATTTTAACACCAAACTTGAGCACGCCGAGTATAAGCAAGAGAAAACTCTCAGTTTATAATGTCAGAATCCACACATAATATCAAGTTAGTAAAGGAAATGAAATACGAATCATCTTCACAACCAATAGTCCAATAAAAACAGAAAATCTACAAAATATTAGGTGAAAACACTCCAAAAGTGACCACACTAACTTACCCAGAAACACCCATGACAATGGTAGGTTCCCTTGTGCCATCATTTATAATACACCAATTTTCTGATGAGGTCCGAAGTAATTGCTCCTCAATATGCAGTTGCTGCAGAATAGGCCATCCTCTCAATCTGACAAGCTTCATCAATGGACGTCCAATTTTTTGGCTTCGAGGTATAGTCATTTTGATCTTTGATCACACCTCTCAATTCTACACTTGATAGGCAGGATAATTCATCACAAGAAATCCCATACCATTGATACAGCGAGACATGCTCAAAAACAGGCTCATGATGGTCCTTCCAGTCTCCAAAAACTTGCCCAGTTTTGCAAGTTTTCTTCTACATCAAAGAAGCAAACTTTCAGCAATATTGAAGCCCGAATCCGCTCGGCCGCATATATCAGCTTGCAGTTCAAGAAGAATCCCAGAGGTTGGCGTCGTCGGAATATGTGAAGATGGGTGACCGCGTCGTTCTCGTAGCCAAAGCTTCGCCGGAGCAAAGACCGGCGACTTCAAGGTTCGGCCATTGAGGACAGCTGAAGAAACCAGGCACGGCACTAGGGTAACTAGGAGGAAGAAGATGGGTTTTGCTTCCCTCAAATGGACGGCCAAGATTCATTTTTTTCAATCGGACGGTTCGGGAGGCTCGCGAGGGATGAACGGGCGAGATCTGATCTTCGGATCCGACGGCGGAGGCTCCTTAGCGCGATCGGACGGCTCACCTTTTGCCCTTGTGGCGCCTCGATCTGACGGCTCACATCAAGCTGCGTCAGCACCCATCTGGAAGCGATCGAACGGCCAAAACTCGGCCACATCATCGAACAAAACTAATTCAAAGGGAGAGGTAAATTTTGTGATTATTGCCAAACACCTTACCATACTAAAGAAAATTGTTGAAAATTGCATAGAAGGTCAGGAGAAAAGAAGGGACGAGATTTTTATGTTGCAGCAAATGCTAATATAAATCAACCTATCAACAATGATAAGCTCCAAAAAATCATAAGGACTCTAAATCAAATGGGAATTCAAGAAAAGATGCTTAGTTATGCAGGTATTTCTTATTGTTTGATAATTAATTCAGATGCTAGTAATCACATAGTCTATGATGATTTTTCTAACTTAAAATTAGACATTTCATTTATTGGGTTTTTGCCCGTTCCTTACTTTTCAGTTTATAAGATGGTAACTGGATTATTACAATGGAGGGGATGAGATGATGCATGAAACCATCAATCCCTACATCGGATGGTGACTCGTTGATGGTATAGGATGAAAGTAGAGATGTTAGTTGACCAAACCCATTTCCAGGACTTTTGTATTTGCCTAAATGATGTGTTAAAATTGTATTACGATTATATATAAATAAATATATATACTTTTTATATGTTTACTCGTGTGATTTCTTGTACATGCTTTTAAAACAATAATATAAAAAGGCCAGGTATCACGAGTAACATTTTGGGGTGTCATAGCGGTTGTTTCACTCCTCGCGGCGAATCGCTCCGTTGTCAGCGAGGCACCAAAGCACTGTCATCTTGATTGGTTGCCGGGTGCGGGACGCTTTCATCAAGTTCTTCGAGAGGAAGAGGCATGTCGACCTGCCATCGAGCCCTGTCGTCCCTGTCGATGACTTGTTCTGCTTTTTACCAATGCAGGTGCTACGTTTTACAGAGATTGAACTTGTACTAGGGAAAGATTAGACTATATACCAAGCCAAATGACTGTGGATGTAATCGATCGAGACCCTACTCAAAGTGAGAAGACGTTTAATGATTTGTGGATGGCTCGGGATCCGTTTATTTTTAATATAGAACATCGAGACCTGTTTCATGATTCATGGATCGCCCAGACTGGCCTTTTACCATTACTTTCTAGCCTTTATCCATAGCCCGACCTCTGAGCTCTCTCATTGACTTGGCAAGACGATCCATTCTCTAAATACCATGATTTAAAGAGGAAGAGTGCTTATATGGTTGGGTACGGGCCACCAAAATTACATTATATGTTTGGATCGGATCATTTTTTACTTGGTCTGCCCATTTGACGACCTACTTTTCACCGACAGTAAGGAGAATGAGACCATTGAAATATCATAAAATGAATCAAAGATAAATTATGAGTGTTGATGCCTGGACCTGATCTCATAGAGTGAACATTAAGAAATTAGCAAGACGATCCATTCTCTATATACCATGATTTAAAGAGGAAGAGTGCTTATTTGGTTGGATATGGGCCACCAAAATTACATTATATGTTTGGATCATATCATTTTTTACCCGGTCTACCCATTTGACGACCTACTTTTCACCAGCAGTAACGAGAATGAGACCATTGAAATATGATAAAATGAATCAAAGATAAATTATGAGTGTTGATGCTTGGACTTGATCTCACAGAGTGAGCATCAAGAAATTGACCTACACCCACAAAGAATGGGGTCAAGAAATCTAAGTTTATGATCTAGATTGACTCTCGATGCTTAAGTCGATAAGTGGTGAAGACGAATTAACTTGGTAGCTAGAGCAATGGTTTATGCATATTTTGGCATGGTGAGCTTTCCTTCAAGGTGGAGATTTCCTCCTATTAGTAGGAAGACTCCTGCCATCTTTCTTCGTCGGAATGACGGTTATTGATTAGTGCCGACAATCAAGCTATTAACGAAGAAATGATAGATGCTTGGATTTTGGGGTGGTGGATAGACTATTGTAACTCCAGGGGATAATTATCAAAAAAAGTCCTAAACCATTTGTAATTGTACCAATTCAATAATAAACTTATTTTTTTAACCAATTGAGTCCTAAACCTTTTACAATTGTGCTAGTTTAGTCATTTCGGTAAAAATTAGTTGGCCGGTGGTCACATCGGCGTTGGCTGACGTTGGCAACAAATTTTTTAATAATATTTAATTTTCCTAAATTGTTTTATTAATTTTATTATCTTTTTTACCTTTTTCTCTCTTTTTCCCCCTCCCTCCTCCACCCTCTTTCTTCCTTTGGCTTCGGCGATCGGCTAGCCCTTGCTTGCGTGCTTGCCTCACCGTCGCTAGATCCGGCAAGGTGAGCCCTCACCAAATCCAACGGGGCTCGCCTAGCTGCCTTAGTTCAGCGACCGGTGAGGGCTAATCGATTGTTGGAGCCGAAGGAAGAAAGAGGGAAGAGGAGGGAGGGGAAAAAGGAGAAAAAAGGTAAAAAAATTAGAAAATTAATAGAATAATTTGAATAAAATAAAATATTATTTAAAAAAATATATGGCCGATCGCCACACCCGGTACCACCCGACCAATTTTGGCCGAAAGGATTGAACTAACACAATTATAAAAGGTTTATGATTAAATTGGCTAAAAAAATTAGTTTAAGACCAAATTGGCATAATTGCAAAAAGTTTAGGACTTTTTTCATAATTCTCCTGTAACTTCAATAAAATGAGCTTGCTAGCGTAAAGGCTGCTATCGAGTTGGATGCGGGTGAGGTTACTCGTTGAATCCTTGTCAAGAACGCCTTTGTTTCTCTAGGAATCGAGATTTGAGCCAAATATTGAAAAATCTTTCCTCGAAGGTTGATCTTTGACTGTTAAACGAGTTCAATGGCGATTCGGGTAGAAATTTCGATTTGTGTAACAAGGATGAAGAATCATAAATTTAAAAGTACAAGACCATAAAATCCTGGAGTTCGCAACGACTAGATCGATTCTACTCGAGAATCAAATTGGACCACCTTGAAAATCGATCCCCTTCTAGATACCTATTGGAATTGGTCCAATTCCTAGTTCCAAGTAAAGAACTACTAGGGAATAGGAATAATTGGATTAAATTTGGAACCAATTTCTTAAAACCTAAAAATCCTAATTTTTCTCAATCTCTCTTTTCTCTACCCTCTCCAACCTCACCGAGAAATTTACGACTTTCTCTCTCCTTGGAAACTTACCCTTTTCCTTGCTCCCTTGTGGCTTGTTTGAGTCTTGCAATCCTCACTTGTTCTTGACTTGCCCTTGCTCGTGGCTCTTATTATTTTATTGTAAAAAATGAAACCGAAATAATAATTAAAGAAAAATAAGTTCTAGAGTAGACCTAGAGCCTGACAACAACCAAAAAAGGGTAGGTGCCGAGGTCAGTTTCCAGACAAATATGTATATTTCAGATTTCAAAAATTGAGAATTGATTTTAATAAGGTAAGTTCCGGGTTTGGGACCAATCATCCTCAATCTAAGGACCATAGTAGCTTGGAATTTGAATGCGCTCAAATTTGATTGTTTCAAATCATTGCACGTCCATAATCAACATTTCTTCTGTCGTTTTTTTATTAACTCATTCGCATTGTTTCTTAAAAGGAAAATATGAAAATGAACTACATTTCCGATGTTTCGAGGGTGCTTCGCATTGTTAGGAGGGCCAGGGTAGCATCAACAGATGGAAAGGAAGACATAATTTATTCAATCTAACAACATTTACCAACATTCGAAGAGCGATCTATCTACAGACGCGTCCATCTTGATACAAAATGTCAACATTGATCGTCTGGTTCGACCCGACCGGAACACGGACCCGGTGCGGGTGGTCGGCATCACGGCCTTTGTCGAGCTTCCAAAAAACCTCAAACACCAGTGTCGAGATCCTATGCATGTAACACAGATGGCTGCGCCGCCGCCCCGAGGCTTCTACTGCCGGAAGCTCCTCTGCACAAGCTTGGTGAATTCCCTGAAATCAATCAGCCCGTCCCCGTTCTCGTCGAAGGCTCTGATCAGATCACCGCACTGGGGCTCGGACAAATCTGCAAAGCCTAGGGCCCGGAGCACGTCCCTTAGCTCTCCGGCGTCCACGAAACTGTCGCAGTTCCTGTCAAACACGTAGAATGCCTCCTTCACCTCCTCCAGGCTCACCTCTTCCTCGTCAAACACCCGAGCGATCTCGGTCGCCCCGATCCGCTCCGGCAGTTGCTCGCCGTCCGGGTCCTCGGCGACGCCGTAGATCCCCAGCCTCTCCATCACCATCTTCACCTGGCCCCTGGAGAGGGCCGCGCCCTCATCCTGGAGGACTCTCCGGCTGCTGCGGGCCGGAGCTGGGGCCACCGGCGGGGATGGCTCCCTGATTCTCGGCTCATGGACAGGCCGGCATCGGTCGCCTGGGCCGTTGGGGGCCGCTTCTGCATTGCGTGCGCAACAACCGCGTCTCGTCACGACCAAGAGCCAGGGGAGGTGAACGAGGCAGCGGAGGGAGGAATAGTAGTCTTGCAGAAAGATTACCGAATTGAGCAGCACCAGGAAGGCGACTATGCCCAAAAGCGGGACTGGGTCGATGAGGAGGTCCGGATCGTGTTCCATCGCCTGGTCTTTTTGTTCAGTCTGCGTCTGTGGATGATGTTGCAGCTGTAGGCCCGAACGCCCATAAGCGTTGGCCTTCTGCGGTGTTCAATGGAATGCCCCAGAGATGCAGACAGAGGGAAACGCAAGGGAGGAAGAAGGCGGGAGTGGGTTTGGATCACCGACTCGAGCTGTTAGGAAGCATTCGATTTTGATCGGAGCGACATGGGGCGTGGATATATAAGCGCCGAAGGAGCTGGAAAAAGTCTTCTTCTCCGTGTAAATAGCGGGGAAACTACACTGTGGCGTGCGTAGAAACGCTTGCGGGCGGCAACTGGCAGGTGGGTTTTCTTCTTTAATGCAATAAGGTCGCTTTGTTTACACTATCCTGGGTCGTCAACGGAGTTTCCAGGAAGTTGCAGGGTGATGTGAACGAAGGAGGAGAGCTTGCCGGTTCGGAATATGCTACGTGTGTGTTAGGTTTTATATGTTGCGCCGGCCTAGGAGTGGGAAAAGCGTTTGTCCTTGTCCGGACCAGGCATCGGAATCGAGAAAAGCCATTGGAAATAGACGTGGAAATTTACTTGGGTTTCCTTGATGGAGGGGTTAGAAGAGACTCCAACGTTGACCGATCGATTTCAGGTGCAAGTCAATTGTTTCCGTTCATCAAAGGCCGATTTGGTCGATGAAAGGACCATTGTCGAGAAATTGTTGTTCGGACTTTTCAGCGTTTAGATAATCGGAAACTATCTGATCAATGGAAGACAATTTCCATGGACCGAAACAAGGTTGGTTTGGTAAAAACTATTTCCTCTTCGGATAAGAAGGAATTCATTTTCTTTTTTTGTTCTTATCTTCCCTGCTCTGTCTCTTCTTTGTAATTCCTATGATTTCGATAGGTTACAGAATAAACAAATAAGATGTTGATTCCAGCTTCTTAGTTATCAAATGTCAATTCTAACGATACAAGCTACTTTTGGTGTTTTAACCTTTTATTAAATACCATGAAACCAAGTTTTTCATCTTCTTTTCAACATAAACAATTGCCATGAAATAGTTTACTTTCTTTGAAATTGAATTTCTTGAAAATATTTTCTAGCAACAAGAAGTTTTTAGTGAAACAAACATACCTTAAAACTAATTGACAACACATGATTAGGATAAGTGAGAGTGCCATATATTCAATGAAACTCATGGATGTTTAATGGTGAATCAGGTGGTTGCAACGAGAATGGTGGAGTTTCAATGCGGATGAAGAATTCTTGGTAAAATTCCACTTCTCTCTTAATTACTTCATCAATGTGTTCATTGGCATATAGTCATGTTTGCATTTTATGTGTGCTGTGTAGCTAGGATTGGAAAGAAGCGGGCCTAAGACTCATTGATAATAAGAGACTAGGATAAGTGATAGTGGCATTCTTTCAATGGGACTCATGGCGGTTTAATGGTGAATCGAGTGGTTGCAATGAGAATGGTGGAGTTACAATGTGGATGAAGAATTCTCGATGAAGTTCCACCTCTCCTTTTGAATTACATCGCCAATGTGTTCATCAGCATATATTCATGCTCACATTTTATGTTCGTGTTGTGTAGCTAAAGCAGGAAAGATGCGGGCCCTAAGACTCATTAACAATGAGAGACCAGGATAAGTAAGAGTGCCATTCATTCGACAAGACTCATGGCAATTTAATGGTGAATCGAGTGGTTGTGTGGAGTTTCAACGCAAATGAAGAATTCTCGATAAAATTCCACCTCTCGTTTTGAATTACGTTGTCAATGTGTTCATCGGCATATATTCATGTTCATATTTTATGTGCATGTTGTGTAGCTAGGGCTAGCAAGAAACAGGCCCTAAGACTCATTAACAGTTAATGACTTGGATAAGTGAGAGTATTATTCATTTAAAGAGACTGGCTGTGATTGAATCGAGTGGTTGCAATGCGGATGGTGGAGTTTCGATGCAGATGAAGAATTCTCAATAAAATTCCACATCTCCATCTGAATTATAATACCATTGTGTTCATTGGCATAGTTATGTTCACATTTGTGCGCTTGTTGTGTCATGTTGTGTTGTAAGCGTTTGTCATAGGATTGTGCTAGCCAACATGCCAGGTCTGGGCACAATTGGCCTGGGCCACTATTTCACCTTAAGTAGTCGTAGAAAATATTTAAAAATGTGAATTTATAAATTATGATATTCAATAAAAGTTGTAAGAAATGCAAATGGTTACCATTCATTTAAAGAGACTCACCATGGTTGAATTGAGTGGTTGCAACGCCAATGGTGGAGTTTCAATGCAGATGAAGAATTCTCGATAAAATTCCACATCTCCATTTGAATTATATCACCATTGTGTTCATTGACATATTTATGTTCACATTTTGTGCGCTTGTTGTGTCATGTTGTGTTGTAAGGGTTTGTCATAGGATTGTGCTGGCCATCATGTCGGGTTTGGGCACAATTGGCCTCGGTCACTATTTCACCTTAAGTAGTCAAAAAAATATTTAAAAATGTGAATTTGTAAATTATGATATTCAATAAAAGTTGTAAGAAATGCAAATGGTTACCATATTTTAGGAAAAATAAAACAGTACATGATTTATGAAAAACAATCATTCAAATAAACACTCAATGTTGATCCCCCCCACCCCCACAAAACAAACACAAAAAAATCCAAGAAAAGGAAAAGAAAAAGAAAGAAAACACTCAATATTGCCCCTCATACACTGAACTCACACCACTTTGTCACTAAATCACACAAGAATTTACAATTTATGAACTTTTTTATGTAAATATCCAAACATTTCGATTTGACTAATATTGATATAAACTAAAATATTTTGCAAGTCAGATGTCTCTTGCCACCCCTTCCATCTCGATCCTCTGCCTCCCATCCCATCAATGCGACATCAAACTCAGTGTGACAATATGTGGCATTGGGGGAGGGGGAAGGAGGAGGAAATCTCAATGTGCTTAGTCTCGAATTTGAATCCAATGTGTTAGCATAGTGGTACTAACTGTGATCAGAACATCGCAGTTCATTGAAGCCACGGTCCTGCTCACCCTCGCCTTATGATTCCCCAGCAACCTCACCTTGACCAACGAAGCATCAATGCTTCGGCGGTCACTTGCAAGTCCCATCCCTTCATAATGTCCACCCTTATCTACTCTTCCAGCCAAGTTCTATCCACCTTGTACACATATTTGATCTTCGTCTCTTCCTCGGAGACTAGGTGCTACTATGTCATCCTCGGCTCACCCCAGCATGAGGCATAGTTAGGCGAGGAGATGGAATGGGATGCCACACGCTCATTGTTGTGACCCTTATGAGGCGAACCCCAAGGAAGGTTTGACGGATTGCCAAGCAAGTGCGAATGTGAGGTGGCTCTTGTGCTTAGTTGGACTCTCTCAAATCCTATTGATCGCAACTTGATTTCCTCGATTAACTGTGGAAATTATTTTTACTTTAACAGCTGCCACTAACCTAATAAAGGCCACAGAGGAGCTCGAGTAAGACGCTAGGGTACACCTTACTCCCACAAACCCAAGATTCTAAATATAATACTTGGTTATGTCAAATTAATGTCACGCTCTTTCAATACCTTATTTCTCTATGAAAACTTTTATCGTGAGATCTTTAATAAATGTAAATTTGTTAATCTATATAGTGAATGACAAATTCTAATATGACGAGAGTGAAACTAGTGATGAATACTAAACTAATAATGAAACTAGTCATGGAACACCTAAATGCAATCTAATATTTAATTTTTTAATCTTTCTTATTACATATGTTTTTTTTTTTATATAGTTTTTTTATGCCAAGTACTTTCTCATCTTTATTTATCATCCACCTTCTACTTTTTCCCCACTCTTTTCTCCTTTGTTCGTCCTTTCTGCTCACCTCCAGTAACTCACTCAATCAGCAGAAATTTCAAGTAACCAAATCATTTAAAGCTAAAATCTTCAACACTCCAGTGGCTGCTCACACCATAAAATCCTCATTCGAGACTTTAACCGAACGCACCGCACGATTAAAACAGTAGATCAGCCAATACCTCGCCGGCCCATGTTCTCCGGAATTGCGATGAAACTCGGCGTCACGTGTAAACACGAACGGAGATCCGCTCGGCGGCGAACGGCGGCGCGCTATACTAAGCACGACAATGAAACGAAGCAAAGCGGAAATCAATAGGCAAATCTAGAATGAAGCAAGACCCATTTTTACAGTTTATCGGCAAGAAACGACCGACCTGGCAGACGTGGCGCGGCGCGAGGTTCTCCGAGGAAGACTTTGAAGCTCACTGAAGAACCTCGTATAAAACGGATGCTTCGCGTGTCTCTGTTTCTACTCACCCACCGTAAGTTCCAAGGCTGCGAGTCTGGAAGATGAGGGAGCTTCGATGGCCAGTTGCTGGCCGCACGATCCGATCGAATCTCGTCGAAAGCTGACACCATTTAATTCGACGAAATCCATGACGATTCGAGACATTCGACGACGACGACGAGCGACCTCTGCCCCACTCGACTGGACTGAGTTGAGCGAAACCCAGCAAGCAGTGATGGCCGACTGGTCCACTCGCCGATCGCCGACTGGTTCGCCACCAGCGTCCGCGGCGAACATCGGTCTCTGTTCCGCTCCGTGTTTGACGAAGACGGTTCTGCGCAGGGCGACGGGCCGCGACAACAACTTGAGTACGATGGTGCGACGACTGCTGAACGAGAGCCGCCTCATTGACTCCGGGTTGCGGAATTCATTGGAAGAAACTCCATGGGTTTGGGCGTGTAGAACAGAAGAAGACCGAGAAAGACGACAGAAGAGCTAGAAGTCTTGTTCTTCGCGAAACTGGGGAAGAAACTACGCAGGTGGCGTGCGCGGACGTTCGCGCTTCTGGGGAAACTTCCAGGAACTTGCACGGTGACGTTGAGCGGAGAAAGTTCGGGGGTTTGGATTTCCTGAGCAGGCCTCGATTTAGGAAATTTTTATTGTCACTGTCAGAACCGCATCAGAATCACGAAAGCCATTAATGGAAATAGAAGAGGAAATTTCCTGGTTTCTTGACAGAGAGGGGTTGGAAAGAGACGCGAAAACGCTGACCAGGGAAGGTTGTGGAAAAAGGAAAAGTGAATCAGCGCGGAGCTAGGGTTGGCCACCGTTTTAAAAGTTATAAAAAAAATTATAAAAAGTTGCTTAGAGAAACTAAAACCGTACACAATTAATATGAAAAGCACATGTTCAAATCAACACTCAATTATGCCCCTTATACACTAAACTTACGGGTCACGAAATGAATACATTAATTCACTGCTAATAAACTTTGTTTTATATGGATATTCAAATGTCTCGATTTGACTAACATTATAAGCCATCATCTTCATCCCTATCCTTCCTTTCTGTTGTGGTGTGACAATTGGTGGCATCACGGACAAAATACTATTCCTCAATTATTTTTCAAAATCTTAGTGCGAGTAGTTTTGAACCTAAATTTAATGTCCTCGTGCCACTTCCAAGGGGAGTCTCACTTGGGCACTTTGACTGTGATCACGCTACCTGCCTCGGTTCACCAAAGCCATGGTCTTGGTCATCCTCGCCTTTTAAGTCCTCGACAACCTTACCTTGGCAATTAGAGCATCCCTTCCCATGATCACAGATCTTCGCCCTCACCTCCTCCACTGGCCATGGCCTACCAACCTTGTAAGCATGGTCCATCGCCATCCCTTTCTTGGAGATCAGGTGGTACAACGTCTGTTTTGTCAATGAGTTACTAACGAAGAACCTTTAAAAATATGGATGGATTTATAAGTGAACTGATAAAGGTTGTGAAGGGTTCTTTGTTGATTTTGAACATGAAAGTAAATGATAAGAAAATTGGTATAGAGATTGGGAAAAATCGTGTCTAGCCATGTAAATTGAAAGATAAAGATAAATTTGCAAAAAATGTTGAATTTTACAATTGATTAGGTGTCTATGACAATGAGTATGATGTCGCTATTTATAATCCACAATCAACGGTTACAAACAATTATTGAATTTAAAGAGATAACTTACTTATTTTATCTTCAAGACAAATATCTTTATAATTCCATTTGCAATTACAAGAAGTCACATTATCTATAATTTCATAGTATTATCTAAAGAAAGTTATATATACTAGAAAATACCGCTACTCGACGCTTAAATATTGATATTTATGACTCCATCCCGCTGAAGACTCTCATCAATAACAAGAAAGTTGTCCAAAAAGTCATAAACTTATTGTATGACGGTCGATTCAATCATAAATCTTTCAATTGTATTTAATTCTAAACCTTCTAATGAATTGCCAATTTACTCATAAAGTTTTCAATGTGTCAATTTAGTCCTAAACATTTAGCTAATTTATTAATTTAGTCATGAACCTTTTAATAATTTATCGGTTTAGTTCAAAAAATTTTCAATGATTTCTTAATTTTTAGTTAGAAATTGTTAACGGGATAGTCTAGTAAGAATCAGCCATCTTGCGTCACACAAGCCACTACTAACACGGACAATTTTGCAATTTTTTCTAAATATTTTTCTTTTATTTTCCTTTCCTTTCCTTTTTCCCTCTACTGGCCATCGTTGGACCCATTGATGGCCGATGGAGGTTGTTGGCATTGAGTGAGCGATGCCTATGCTTGAGGTCGGAAACCCAGCCATCAACAAGGCCCAACGATGGCCGGCATGAAAAAGGGAAGAAGAAAAAAGAAAAGAATAAAAAGAAAAAATTGTAAAAATTATCAACATCGCAATTTCCGATTAAAATTGGTTGGAAAAACTAAATTGACAAATCATTAAAAGGTTTAGGACTAACTTGATAAATTATCAAAATTTTTAGGACTAAATTGACATATTTGAAAGGTTTATGACTAAATCAAGACAATTAAAAATTTTAAGATTAAATTAATTGTCGTACAATAGGTTTAAAACTTTTTTGGACAATTTTCCCCATTGGTAACTAATGTTTGCTTACTATTGATAACTTTCTTAACGAGTCGTCATGCTTTTCAAGTTATTGATTGTTTTTATTTTTATTTTTTATGATGATTTATGTTGTTTACCAAACTTTACTATTATCGACTAATTATGTCACTTGTCAATTATTTAATCAAAAGTTGGTTATTTTTTGGTGTTCATAGCATTGTCCCCAACTCGCTTCGGAATAAGGTATTGTCGAGTGGGGAGACCAATGGAAACTTGGTGTCTCGCCGTGAAGTGGCGACCGGGAACTCAATTCTTTTCCCCCCTCTCAAGATGGCTGATGAGCTACTCGATCGCCCTTTGGATTTGTGATTCTCCGACGAGATGCCCGAAATGCTTCCCTCTTTTAAAATAGATGGGGACGCCGGCGGAGAGGTTTTTTCCTCTCCTCGAAAGGCGGCTGGTCGACACTCATTGAGTCCGAGTTGATGAGTTGAAAGTTTGACAAGGAGTTGTGGGCTTCTTACATAAATGAACTGAGCACATTCAAGGCCCACTCCTATGCGGCCTTACTGGTGAAGGGATTAGAGGATGGGGCCGGAGAGTACTAGGTTTGGAGTTCTATATCCGTTAGCATCGCACACACATATACATAGAAGAGATGAGTGAGACGAAAAAAATGAGTACATTGAAGTCCCAATTTGCAAATTATCTTAGACCAATTTAGACCAATTTCCACGTATTGTGACTTATATCGTTAAAACACTTTCATAATTTATTCAATATAGGAAAACACATATTTAAATTGAGATGAGAGTGTAGAGTGAACATGCACTAGATCGAGAGATAATCAGACAGAGTTATGGAGATGGGTTGGTTATATATATATTATAAACTCATTTAACACCCATATAATGTTTAGTTTTATCTTTTTAAACTCATTTATTGAATATAACTAATCATATAAGTTGAGAAATTAGCCTATAAACCATTTTTGACAGATCACTTGTGGGATCTTCTTCAGAAAGTATCCCATTAGGTGGATGCTTTTTGCTGCTTCTTAGTATTTCGGCATGCACATGCATATGAGTGTGTCCACATTCACATATTTATATATTTTAACTAGGATTCATAGTCCTCTGACGTAGACATAGGCGTTGGACATTCAAGTCATAGACATTTCCACACATTATATCCACTGACAAAATTCTACAAGTCGTGAATGAATCTAATTGATGTAAAATCGTGAATTATGGCTCATTTGTAAAAACCACTTAAAAATCAGATAAATCACTTATAGAAACAAAGTTTTATTGACCAGTCTTTATAAATGCCAACATTGTTAAAAAGAGAACACAAGTCATTATAAATGAAAGGATCATGTCGAGTCCATTCTAAAGAGTAAAGGCCGGACTTGCAGTGCTATGACACTGCCAAAACCAATTTAGCTAGAAACCGCAAAATGGACCGTTTTGAACCATGCGAACACCAAATCTTTGTACTCGTACCACTTCCAAGGCTGGTCTCTCTTGGGAATCGTGATGGTTAGCACGCTGTCGGCATTCATGGAAGCCGTGGCCTCGCTCACCCTCATCTTATTTAAACTCGGCAGCTCCACCTTGACGGGCTCGTCTCCTTGGCCGGTCACCCAGAGGGCACGGCCCCGCCGGATCTCCACCCTCACCATGTCTGGCGTCAGCCACGGCCTGTCCATCTTGTACACGTAGGCTGCCACTTTCTCTTCCTCGGTGACTAGGTCGTATGATGCGGCGCTCCATGCGGCCTGGCCTTCATGAGGATTGATGAAAGACAGACTGAGTGGTCGCTGCACAGGACGAGGGAAACGCATGATGGTGTCATGAAATTTTGATCTACTGATGCAATGCCGGCATTGCTTGCTCTTCTTATGAAGATGGAAATATCGGAATTGCAAGTCGTTATTCCTTTTTGGCTTAGCAAACATGCTATCTTCGGGCATTTTCTCATGAGAGATATCCTAACTCTGAACTAAAGAAGGGATATCTGAAACTAAAAAATATCCAATTAACCTTACGGGCTATGTAAGTTCCAACTCACATTAAATCCTCCATCTAATTGCAAACATTGGATATCACAATGGAAAGGCACGAACTGCCATGAAAGCAATCCAAGGCCTCAAAAAAAAAAAAAAAAAAAAGCAAGGAAGCAAGTGACTTCTGATGGAGGCCCAAAAAGGAGCTCATGGTACCCGTCTAGCTCTCCTAGTAGAGACCGACTGTATAAGTCACACATTTGATGTTTGAGGGAAAAATCATTTACCCAGAGCCAGATGATCATTCAACATATTAGTATAACCATAGAAGCTTCACGGCCTAATTAATCAAACGGAGCAAAGAAATTAAGAGGTTACCAAATGAATGTAGTTAAGATTATGAGAATTCGCCCCCAAATCCTCCTTGGTGTCTGCAATCTGCAACGTTCCAAGAACATATTATTTGCAGCAACATCAACTCTCATCAGCATGTTAAGAGAAAAAACCAACTCGTTGTGGATCTCCGTGGTAACATCTTTATGCTGAGCATCACTGAACCAATGGAAGAAGCTGATCTCGTAATGAAGAAGTGGGTGGGGAGTCGCAATGCATGAATATAAAGTAGATGTGTCAAATGGGTGGGTTGGGTCGGGTCATTAATGGATTGACCCAAATTGACTCATTAACCCAATTATGACCCATTGAAGCTTAATGTAAATTTTTCGACCAATATTAATAAAATATTTTCATATTTAACCAAATTTAGGAAAACTTATTCTTATGTTTTTTTTTTTAATTTAAAAATATATTACTAAAAAAATTCCAAGCTTATATATATTAAAATGGTATTGCTAAAATAATTTTATACAACACAAATTTAATGGACAATTTTTATAATTTTTAAAATAATTATTTTAAAAATCAAATTTTAATTTTTTTATTTTAAAAATATAATTTTCTTTTTTTCTTTTTTCTCTTTGGTTCTTCTTTTTCTTTGGTCGGCCGCCAGCCACGATGATGGCTGGCGGCCTACCGATGAGCTCGAGGCTCACCAGATCCTCATCCAACGCCGGCGAGACTTGAGCCTCGCCGAACGTCGACGAGGCGGGCCTCGCCAGATCTGGTGAGCTTGAGCTTGCACCTCGTCGGATTTGGCAAGGCTCGAGCCTTGCTCGACCCTGACGAGTTCGAGTCTCGTCATATCGGCGAGGTTCGAGCCTCACTAGGGTGAACTCAAGCTTGCCTGATGTTGGCAAGCTCGAAGCTCGCCTTGCCGGTCGCCGGCCATTATCGTGCCGGCGACCGGAGGAAGAAGAAAGAAAAGAAAAGGAAGAAAGAAAAGAAAAGAACAGGAAAGAAAAAGAAAAAGAAAAGAAAACTAAAAAAAATAATTATAATTTTGGTATTTATAAAAAAGATATTTCTATAAAGTTAAAGGGAGAAGAGAGAGTCTCTTAAGACCCACTTAAAACCAAACCTGTTTAAAACTCATTTAAGACCTACTTAAGACCCACTTAAAACTCACTTATCAAAATAAACCCATTTAATTACTTTTTGTCAAAAACAAGTGACCCATATATAACCCATGGATCTAAGACCCATTTTGACACTTCTAATATAAAGACAGCCTCAAATTAACTAGTATGGTACCGGCTTGCGTGTCTTCTTATTTTTGGTCCATCTCCAAAAATTTATCACTGGCCTCCTCATTGATCAATCAATACACAAACCAAAACCAGACAGATTAACTAACATGATCATAAGAGATACGCTGTCGTAATTAACCTAACAGATTCCAGCGCTCCAATGACGATGCAGATGCACAGAAGGGTCACTAAGTTGTTCATCATTACAATCGGCGTCATCATGGCAATTAAAATCTGCTGCGAAATTTCCAAAAGCTGGTTATTCTTCATTGACATTGCAGTGAGTTTCTATCAAGAAGGCAGCCAAATGCTAATTTGCTTCTATGATTATCAAGTAACGAGGGTACAAAATGAAACCAAGACAGGTAAATCAAAAACAACTCTTTACACCAAGACATTCTGGAAAAAGAAGAGGAATTCAAGAACTCAACTCACAAACAGGGCCAAAAGAACTGGGCTAGTTCCCAAACTTTTTGTTGACCTTTAGAAACTCACATGTAATTAAAACGGGAAAAAACAAAAGAGAGAGACGCGAGAACTTCACATTATTGGTGAAATGGGACACAGCGCGAAGCCTGATTATGTACCTTTTGAAGCTCACCATAGATATCTTGGGGCTTCTCAGAGGAGGGAACCAGCTCCCCGTCCATTTGCTCCGAGTTTTCGTCGTCCCCTTTCCCCTTCTTTCCTCCGTCTCCGACCATCATTCACGACACGCTCTCTTCCTGGCGTGACCCTGTACAAATCAAAATCTAAACTGAGCTATCACTTTGGAAAGAGAGAGAGAACAAAAGACTTCGGTTTCGGGGGTTTATCAAGAGTGCAGGCGCGCCTGAATTGGGGGCATTTTCTCACAAGAGTGAAGGTCACCGCCTCTCTCTCTCTCTCTCTCTCTCTCGTTTTCCAAATGTCTCTCTCTCAGCCACAACTTTTGTACCTTCAGTCAATTTCCTTCTTGGACAAGTGATGCAATTGTTAAAAAAATAAAAAGAAAGACAACAAGCATTCGAGTAATGATTACAAAGAGAAATTTTTGTATTGGAAGCGAGTGATATGCAAATTGTACCGGTTGGCTCCGATTTTCGAAAGTGTGGCCCGATTTCTAACTTTTAAAAATTAAATCGGTATTTGGATAATCCGATTCATTATTATATAAACTTTTTTTTTAAAATAACTATTTTTTTTTTTAATTTCTTCATAACATGTAACATCAAGTAAAGGAAAAGAGTTTGTAATATTATTTATAAAGGAGTGTTTATTTTACTTGTACAACCGCCTGCGTCTCTACAAAGAGAAACCAGTTTGAAACATCCAAGTCACAATAATCTAAGCGAGTCGGAATTGACTCAGTTGTCGATGACCATGTTTCTCTGCTTTTCCAGTGCATTATGGAGTCGGCTGTTTACACTTTCGGTGGGCATCGATGAAATTTCCTGGATGCTGTGTGGCGATGTTAACGAAAGAAGAAAGTTCGGTGGTTCTGGTTCCAGATCACAGCTGATGCTGAGCAGGCCTTGAATTTTGGAAAGTGCATTGTCCCTGTCAAGATCAGATCAAGACTCAAGAAACTTCCTGGAAATAGAGACGGGGAAATTCATTGGTTTCTTGACAAATGGGGTTATAGGGAGACTCGAAGGTTGACCAAAAGATTGTCAAAAAAGAAATCGATGACGCTTGTCCTAATCCATTGGACATTAACTCGAAAAGATTGTAGTGTAGCTAGGGCTGGTGAACGGGCCGTGCTAGCCCATGGTTGGTTGAGGCCCCTTTTTAATTTTTCAATTGAATTCGGCTGAAGAAAAATTCGACAGCATTCAATAAAAATTGCAAGAAGTGAAAGCATTATAATGTTTTAGGAATTAGTGCATAATTACTGAAAAACATTCATTCAATTAAAGAAGAATCAAATACGAGTATATCTTCAAGTTTGCAAGAGAAAAATTACATGCATAAGTGCCCTAATAACGATTACACAGAAATTACACCCAAGGGGAATGCCTAATTAATTTGGTGTCTTTGATGCCATGTCCCTCACCATAATTCAGATTATGAAGTGTTGTCATTGTCATTTCGTTCATGTTGATCACGTTCAGTTGGAGTCAATTCTAGTTGGAGTCAATTCTTGCAATGACCAATTGTGCTCGCATATAGTCATTTCTACATTTCTTTTTGCAATCAAGCTACATCTACTTGTTCCTTAATCCATTGGGTAATACTGGACATGAATCTTGATGGTACCATAGATGCCTATAGGGTTAGTAAGTCACGAGACATGTTTTAAAGAATTGAAAAATGCGAAACTCTGCCAGTCCACCACTTCATAACAAAAATGTTGTCTTCACTAACTCCCTTAATATGTTTGGAATAGTTCATTGCCAAGTGTGTATCAAACTCATTGCTAGTAGAAGATTGTGGATGCGTTCTTCTTGTTATGAAGCAAAGCCCACACAAATTTCTAGGCAATGCTTCTCGAGGGCATCATTGTTGGGTGAGGTCCATTGTATTGAATCAAATGGTGTGTGCAGCATACACATTTTGGATCCAACTCTTCATCGTCATCAATATTTGAATGACTTAGACATCCTCACCTAGCCCCAAACTTTCTTGATAAGGAACAAGGAGAGTTTCAAGCTCCTCCAATTTGAAACTTAAGTCCACAACAATGGATATAGAAAAAAATGTTGGAATGTCCTTGTAATATTTGAGGAAATTTACCTCCTTCGCCATTTCTACTTCATTGACGAAGGAATCACCCCCTTTGCTCACTAATTCAGCCAACATCAATTATAGAAACGGAATGGCACAATTGCTTGTCGAATCAGCGCTAGATGACAAAGTATCAGTTGCAGCGCCTACAAGCAATTTTTAAAGACTTCAGCAACCCTCCAAATTTGTTGTGCCAACGGCGACAGAGCGACAGTTCCATTGAGTGATGGAGCACGACACCAATGCACACGCTCTTGGCATGCATTCTTCAACATCTTGTGCATTAAATACCACCCCATTCTTATGTGTAGAGGGAATTTTTCAACTTGCCTTCCTTGTAATATGTATGAGATCTCCAACTCTTTAGGCTGCGTTTGGTTCAACATTTCCAATGGGCTTTCAGGCCTGAAAGTCCCTTGGGGAAATATTGGACCGTTTGGTTCAACTTTGAAGCTGGTTTTCAGTTTTCAACTTGCCTTCAAAATGCTGAAAGTCCAAAGCTAACAGGGATAACTTTGGGCTTTCAGCATTCCGTCGAATGCTGAAATTATTTACCAAACACAATTACATTTCCCCAAGTAGCTTTGAGCTTTCAGCATTTGCATTGAACTTAAAGCTCATTACAAATGCTAAACTAAACGTAGCCTTATTCCTCAGTGGGGTGGGTCTAATCTATTTGACCCACCCTCGTAAGGTAGCCATAGAGACTGTAAAACCAGCAAAGATCATCTTGCACGCAAAAATTAATGTGGTGGTTGAATTCAACTGCTTGTATCTTGCATGCACAAGCTAAAATTAGTGTTCACCTTTGTGATTCCTCCTAATCATTGAGTCGTTGTCGTCAAATTCGGTTTGCTATTGGGGTGGAGTTGGTACGTAAATATTGCTGTTGCAAAACTCACTAAACAACTTGAATGTGATTTGTTAGTGAAATTGGGATTGAGTTGGAATAATTATAAATGTTTATCATTGTCCTCGTTCCCCATTGCGGTACTTAGAGTGTAATTAAATCGTTGTAAGGAAAAAAGGAAAGATCGAAATTGACAGAAAGGTTATAAAGAGCAAGAGCGTGAGGTAGTGACATCTGAGCAAGAATCGAGAAATGACGACAAATGAGAGGAGCCGTCCGTAGAGGGAAATCTCTTTTCCCTGTAGTCACTGTTATATTGGGTCGGCCATTGGGCCCTCAATAGTCGCTTTTAAGTGATCATTTAATTCTTGAGGCCAGGCCTGAAAAATTGAACTGAGGCCCGAACATTGAATTCGGGCTCAAGGACCGAATAGCAAAAGAAAAAAGAAAATATTGGAGAATAATCGATCATCAATCAGACTAACCCGTTAAGTATATCCTCTTTTTTTGATTGGAAGATAGCTTAGTATATAAAAATATTAATATAATTTTTCATGTGAGTTGATCTTGTCATCTTGGAAGACTATAGTTTACATATGCATGTATGTGCATGAAAAATTACAAATCCGTTTACATGGATATCCAAATATTTCAATATGACTAACACTAATATAATCTAAAGGTGCGATTGTAACACCTTGCTTCCCATCAATGCAATGCCAAACTCAGCAGCATGGAAATAGGTGGCACCGTAGGGGAGTGGGGATCTATGCTTCAATTATCTTTTGAGATGTCAATGCGAATGGTCTTGAACCGTAACCCAGTGTCTCGGTACCACTTTCGAGGTAGGTCGCACTTGGAAACTCTTATCGTGATCACACTGTTGCGGTTCACCGAAGCCATGGCCCTGCTCAGTGCTCACCATCGCCTGATTATTTTTTGGCAACCTCGCCTCGGTTGTCGGAGCATCCCTTTGGCCGATCAATTGCAAGGCCAGTTCCCACCTGATCTCCACCCCTCACCTCCTCCTTTAGTCACAGCCTGTCCACCTTGTACACGTAGTTCCTCCGAGGCTAGGCGGTACGGCATCGTCCCCAACTCGCTCCGGGATAAGGCATTGTCGAGCGGGGAGACATATCTTAATGACGTCTTGATATGCCCAGACGCATCCCCATCAAGTGGCGACGGAGAACTCATTTTCCCAACCTCTCAAAACCGCTGATGACATACTTGATCTCGTTGCAAATTTGTGATTCACCCACTCGCTTAGATTGTGTGACTCAGACGTTTCAGGCTGGTTGCTCTTTGTAGAGAAACAAGTGGTTAGACAAGTAAAATATGTTGGAAATTTCTTATAATATGAACTTACATTAATTAATTGATTATTTTAAATAATCGGATTAATAGATATTTCAATATTTGTTAAGTCCTTGAGTGATCTTATTGAATTACAGGTTGAGTTGAACAGTAAAGTGTAAGTAATTGTATTTAACTGAAGTTTGTAATGGGAGGGGCCAAGTTGACTCATTATTTATTATGGTTTATTAGATTCCATCTCTAACCTATAAAAGAACAGGTTATGCCTATCAGTTGCTTAATCACATTGAAAGATGTTATACTGAAATAAGTCATAGAAATGAACATTTGATATTTCAATAGATCTCTAATTACTAGGTTGATATATTTTTCTTCAAGTGAAACAATGGTTCAAACATGGAAGTTTTTATTCTGCTATACTTATCGATTTTGATATTCTATAATCATATATGAATTCCATCGTTATTTATTTATTTATTAATTTGTTGTTTATGTGAATAATTTTTTACAAAATAAACGCTCCATCATAAATTACATTACAAACTCTCCACGCTGCTACACACACCGGCTCGCTTCTCACACGTCACTCACCCACTCACTTCACAAACAACATACGCAAACAACACGGCACTCCTCACGTCACTCCCGGCACTCTCTGCGCACACGTACTATCACTCTGCATGCGCCCTACACTGCCATGCTAAAGAACAAGAGCCCCTTATGACACTGTCAAAGCCAATTTAACTAGCAAGTAGAAACCGCAACATGGACCGTTTTGAACCATGCAAACACCAAATCTTTGTACTCGTACCACTTCCAAGGCTGGTCTCTCTTGGGAATCTCGATGGTGAGCACGCCGTCGGCATTCATAGAAGCCGTGGCCTCGCTCACCCTCATCTTATTTAAACTCGGCAGCTCCACCTTGACGGGCTCGTCTCCTTTGCTGATCACCCAGAGGGCACGGCCCCGCCGGATCTCCACCTTCACCTCGTCTGGCCTCAACCTTGGCCTGTCCGTCTTGTACACGTAGTCCGCCATCGTCTCTCCCTTGGAGACCAGGTTGTACGATGTGCCCCACGGGGGCCAGCCTTCATTAGGGGCGACGAATTTGAAAACGAGTAAATGCTGCATGGGACGAGGAAACGCATGATGATTTGAAAAATTCTTTCTCCAGACAAAGCCACTTACGACAAAGAAGAGAGGAGAATGACGAGATAATCTGATATTCAGTCGACACCCGACGATCTCTAGTCCATCTAATTGCAGACATTGGATATCACAATGGCAAGGCATGAACTGCCCTAAAAGCAAGTCAAGGCCTCAAAACCAAAAAAGTACGGAAGCAAGCGACTTCCGATGGAGGCCCAACAAGGAGCTCATGTGTACCCGTCTTGCTCTCCTTGTAGAGGCCGACTGTATGAGTCACACATTTGATGTTAGAGGAAAAACCATTTACCTCGTCACTTTCTGCATAAGCTTCATCAGCATCCTGAGCCAAGATGATCATTCAACATATTAGTATAACCATAGAAGCTTCATGGCATAATTAATAAGACGGAGCAAAGCGGTTAAGGGATTACCTTGTTGCAAAGAGAATTCACCCACACAATTACCTTGTTGAAATGAGTAAGAGAATTAACCCACAAATTCTTCCTGTGGTCTGCAATCTGCAAAGTTCCAAGAACATATTATTTTCAGCAAGATCAACTCTCATCAGCATATTAAGAAAAAAAAACCAAACTCGTCATGGATCTCTGCGATAACATCTTTATGCTGAGCATCACTGAACCAATGGAAGAAGCTGATCTCGTAATGAAAAAGGGGGTGGAGAGTCACATTGCATGAATAGAAAGTCTAATGAATATAAAGACAGCCTCGAGGATACCCAAACCAAAACCAGACGGATTAACTAGCATGATACCGGCTTGCGCACCTCGTTTTGTTTTTGGTCTATCTCCAAAACTTTGTCACTGGCCTCCTCATTGATCAATCAATACACAAAACAAAACCAGAGAGATTGACTAACGATCATACGGGATACGCAGTCGTAATTGACCTAACAAATTCCAGCGCTCCAATGACGATGCAGATGCACAGAAGGGTTGTTCATCATTACAATCAGCGGCATCATGGCAATTAAAATCTGCTGCCGAAATTTCCAAAAGCTGGTCATTCGTCATTGACATTGCAGTGACTTTCTATCAAGAAGGCAGCAAAATGCTAATTTGCTTCCATGATTTTCAAGTAATGAGGGTACAAAATGAAACTAAGATAGGGAAATCAAAAACAACTCATTGCACCATGACATTCTTGAAAAAGAAGAGGAATTCAAGAACGCTTGCTTCTCCGCAAAGAGCAACCGGCCTGAAACATCCGAGTCACACGATCCAAGCGAGTCGGACTTGATTTAGTTGTCGATGACCATGTTTCTCTGCTTTTCTAGGGCATTATGGAGTCGGCTGTTTACGCTTTCGGTGGTCATCGATGGAATTTCCAGGTAGCTGCATGGCAATGTTAACGAAAGAAGAAAGTTCGATGGTGCTTCTGGTTCCAATTCATAGCTTATGCTGAGCAGTCCTTGAATTTAGGAATATGCATTGTCCCTGTCAAGATCAGATCAAGACTCAAGAAACTTCGTCGAAATAGAGACGTCGAAATTCATTGGTTTCTTGACAAATGGGGTTATAGAGAGACTCGAAAGTTGACCTAAAGATTGTCCAAAAAGAAATTGATGACGCTCGTCCTAATTCATTGGACATTAACTTTGAAACCCTAGAAAATATTGGGGTGTAGCTAGGGCTGGCGAGCGGGCCGTGCCAACCCATGGTTGGCTGAGGCCCCTTTTTTATTTTTCAATTAATTCGGCTGAAAAAAAATTCGACAGTACTCTAATAAAAATTGCAAGAAGTGCAAGCATTATACTTTTTTAGGAATTAGTGCATAATTACTGAAAAACATTCATTCAATTAAAGAAGAATCAAATTTGAGTATATCTTTAGATTTGCAAGAGAAAAATTACATGTGTAAGTGCCCTAATAATGATTACACAGAAATTACACCCAAGGGGAATGCCTAATTAATTCGGCATCCTTGGTGCCAGATCCCTCACCATAATTCGGATTATAAAGCGTTGTCATTGAAAAATGCTGTATGTTGGTCACGTTTAGTGGGAGTCAATTCTTCTAATGGCCAATTCTGCCCGCATATAGTCATTTCTACCTTTTTTTGCAACCAAGCTGCACCTACTTGTTCATAGTCCATTGGGTAATACTGGACATGGATCTTGATGGTACCACAGACGCTTGTGGGGTCCGTAAGTCACAAATCATGTTATAAAGAATTGAAAAATGTGAAACTCTACCGGTCCATCACTTCATAACATAGATATTGTCTTCACTAACTCTAATTAATGTTTAGAGTAATTCGTTGCCCAGTATGTCTCAAACACATTGCTAGTAGAAGATTGTGGGGGTGATCTTCTTGTTATGAAGCAAAGCCCATACAAATTTCTAGGCAATGCTTCTCAAGGGCATCATCACCATCTGTTGGGTGGGATCTATCGTACTGAATCAAGTGGTGTGTGCAGCATACACATTTTGAATCCAATTCTTCACCTACACCAATATTTGAACGACTTAGACATCCTCACCTAGCCCCAAACTTTCTTAATAAGGAACAAGGAGTGTTTCAAGCTCCTTCAATTTGAAGCTCGACTCCACAACAGTGATTATAGAAAAAATGTTGGAATGTCCTTGTAATATTTGAGGAAACTTATCTCCTTAG